>VWYK01096362.1:19056-38941 GCA_013399775.1 Semnornis frantzii
GCTGCCGGAGCGGCGCTGCCGGAGCGGCCCGGGCTGTGCTGCCGCTGCCAGAGCGGCGCTGCCGAAGCGGCCCGGGGATCCTGTACGGCCGAGGGATGCGCCGGGTCGCCTCTCCCGGCGGCCGCCGCAGCCAAGTGTGAGCGCGCTGGGCCGGTCCCGGGGGGCGAGGGGCACGGTGAGGTGCGGGGTGAGGGGCAGGCAGGTGCTGTCCCGGGGCGCGTCCCCTCCTGTCCCGTCCCCGCAGGGTGCTGAAGGGCCTGGGCGCTGCCCGGAGCAGCCCTACCGCACTGCCCGGCACAGGAATCCCTGGGGAGTTTGGGATGGTCGGGGAGGCAATTTTTGCCTCCGCAGTTGTAGCCGGAGCCCATAGCTCCCGCACTTGGGAAGTAAGGAGCTCTTGGCGCAATTGCTTTGCCTCACTCGGTCACCCGGGAGATTTCTTTTAATCCACGTACAAGCCAACAAAAAAGAAATGGAGCAATAGAAGAAGATTGCCCTAGTCCAAAGTGGCAGGTTTTTCTTACCCAGTTTAGCAATGCCCTGGCATAATCTCCCTGCATGTGCTTATGCTTTAAATTAATTAGGCAGCAAACTAATGATAACTTAATAATGACTCCTCAGGTTTAAACGTAGTGACTCCTAAAGTAGGACTCTGCACTTCAGGGTGCAAATGAAAGCATTAGGGAGTTGGATGATTCCTTGGTCTGCTTAAGTTTTCCCTTTGTTGATGATGTTAGTCAGAACTCAGAGGTTTTCCAGCCTGCCTTTGTGAAGTATTTTTAAATAGATATGCACACGTGCAGCTTTAAGGACATGTGTCAGCTGTGGATTCAGGAGACTCTCCTGGATCCACTAGCACATACAGAAAACCTAATGTCTGTTTTTCCATTGTCCCACTTGTGCTCTGTATGTCTGCCAGGGATCTGTAGATATCTACTGAAAGCAACATACAGCAGTTGTGTACAGTGAATGCAAATGGAGATAGTAGGGGACTGGTGACTTCATGCTCTGCTCATTTCAAAAACCAGATGTGCATCTGTCAGTGTAGCTAGAGATAAAAGCAGCTTGGTTCTCTGAATGAAGCTAGTTATTACCTGTACAACAGTGCCATCAAGGCTGACAGCCCTGGTCTTAGCTAACTGCTAGCTGAGGAACTGTCTATGGTTCACAGACTTGCCCAAGAAAACTGATATTTGACAAAATTAGACCCAAAGCTTCAGCATATGACATAGGGAAAGTTAAACACAAAGAACAAGGCAGAGAAAGGGCTAAGATATCCCCAACTGCACAGAGTACTTAGATACAATTTGGGGTAAAATTCTTTACAGTGAGGGTGGTGAGACACTGAAACAGGTTGGTCAGGATGCCCCCTCCCTGGAAGTGTTCAAGGACAGGCTGGATGAGGCCATGAACAGCCTGGTCTCATGAAAGATGTCCCTGCCCATGGCAGAGGAGATTTGAACTAGATGATCTTCAAGGTCCCTTCCCATCCAAAAAGTGATGAGGCTTAACATAAAATTCAAGACACTGCAATATAACCAGCTCAGCTATCTGCTGGAAGAGGACCACTTTCCTGCCCTGAGGAAGCAATTAGTGCTCCTATCCCAACCTGCTGGAAATACTGCAAATAACTCATCATTAGAAATGCAGCTAAGATGCAAAGCAGAAGTAAAACCAAACAACTAAGTACTGCCACCAAGGCTGTGCTGTGGAACACCACACAGGTTCAGAAACGTGACAGAGAGGACTGCATGGCAAAAGGGCATTGCCTAGAGGTCACTGCTTCCTGGGAGCTGCTCTTCAACTGGCAGCATGTGTGAATGAAGGAAACGACTGAGTTGCCAAGGATGAGAAGCAGCCTTACAGTAAAGCCCCTCTGAGCCTCCTCCCAGAGCTGTTTTCTACCCCAGAGCCACAGCAGAGAATTCAGTGAAACAGGAGATTGCAGCTCTGTGCCTGTAGATCCTGCGTAGAAATAGAAGCCAGGCTGATACTTCGAAGTGGTGACCATCTGTTTGGATGGTTTGTGCAAAACAAAGCTCCCAAGTTGTCAGACTAGTCTGTCAGGCATGTCACAAAACGCCATCAGTGGCCTCCTGGCTTCCTGCTAGAGCCAGGGGGACTGACAGAGAGGACTGCTGAAGCCAGGAGTGACCTGGAGATCACAAGAGTGCTGTGTTTAGATGTAGGATTGAGACAGTACTGAGGTCCTGGGGAGTACTCACATTGCCTAACTTTCAGCTTCCAACTCAGCTCCAGTAACTTCACGTACCTCACATCCCTACCAGTAGTGAGTTTTTGTCTCTTCAAAACTGGAATAGGTAATTATGTGATAATACTTCTCCATGCTGACACTTCATAACAGCAGGTAGAGCTCAGATAGCCAGGAGTGATGGAAGGAGCTGAGGATTCTCATGCTCATTTTATTTTCCTGGTTCTGTGTTACTTTGATCAAGCTACTTTCACCCTATGTATGCTAGAATAATCAAAGGTAAAAGACAAAATAGGATTTCCAGGTATTACTGGATGCTTAGCATAGAGTAGAAAATGGTGTGAGCCAGGCTGCAACCTAGAGAGAATGTCAAGGGTTTATACAAAACTGCCCAGGGATCCTTTGTTCAAACTAAGGCATTATTATAATAGCCTTTATCTGGCCATCCTGCATGTGCTTGATGGAGGAGTAGGCATAAAGGGTCCATCAAAGGACATCTTCTCTTGTGAGCTAAGATAGTCTGAGAGCAGGTACTGAGATTAATAGAGCTCCACTGATGGCAACATCTCCCAGCACAGACTGAGACAGTGCAGGCTTTCCCCACTCCCCCAATGAAGTCCCTGTTGGCGCGAGTAGAAGAGCATCTCTGCTGTGTGTGTCTCTTTCCCCCAGTTCAGCTGGTGTGGTGGTTTGGGAGTTACCTGCCCCCTCCCCCCACTTTGTACAATCCCCCAGACTAGACTCAGCTGGCTGGAAGTTAAGGACTGAAGCTCTGTTTACAGCTCAGCACAATGTACAAGCAGAGATATACACAACAGACAGGAATAGTTACAAACATAGACAAGGTAAAGGTAATACAGAAACACAATTCCCCTCCCAGCAATGAGTCCCCAGGAGGGGCTCCCAACCACCCTTCCACCTTCTTCCCACCCCTCTGCCTTACCCCAGGGTTTGCCTTACACGCAAGGTGAGTTTGGAGGGTGGGCTGGGGGGGTTAGAAGCAGAGTGGTTAGTGAGGTTAGCAGAGAGGCCAGCAGCTCTCAGAGACAGAGACAAGACTCTGAGTGTCTTATCTATATTTGTGCTCCTGTTCTTACACATCTCAGCAAGCCTATGAGTGAAGTAGACATCACCATTGTTTGCTTTTCACAGCCTTTTTTTTTTTTTTCCATTGAAATATTCCAATTAGCCTCAAACCAGCCCAGCTGGGCTGCTCTAAGTGACATGGTGATGTAGTGATGTACAAACCACCTTTGGGTGCATTCACCTCTTGGTTCCACTTGCTCAAACCACTGTAGGATGTCATCACTTTGGACTGTTGCTGTGAAGAGCTGTTGTGTTTTGCTGGGGGTTTTTGACTGCACACCATCACTGCTTCTTTTCCTTTGCAATCAGCCCATTATATGATGTAGTGTCTAATCATCCAGGAGGAGACTGTCCCTATCCCAGGTAGTTTCTCATTTACACAAGGAAGGCAGAGGTGATGTTAGTGCCACTAACATTGCACTGTGAGTTAGTTAGCATTGTATTGTTAGTGCCACTAACACATTGCAAAGTGCCACTTTGCAATGCAGGCACTAAGAGAAGCATTTTACCCAGGGTCTCACAAAACTCTAACCAGATCTCCAGCATCTCAAAACCCTAAACACAAAACCAAGTTTCCTCTAGATAGAGATTTCACACAACTATTATTTCCCAGTTGGCCTGAAAGACTCTTCCTCATCTTCTTATGGATCTTCTGTCAGTGGTTGCACCCACAGGTCTACTCTGACTGCCAGCACCACTTGCTGTTGTGTGGCAATCCCTATACAGGTGTTGATAGTGCTCCTGAAAGTAAATTGAAGGGAAGCATAGTCCCCACTGAAACCACAGGGGACCCCCTGAACTACTGTGCCTGTACAAGCAATTAAAAAAATCTGTGTTACATTAAAAAAAAAAAAAAGTGATGGACTTCAGTTTCTTTTCAGGATGAAATCTGATTGCCCCCAAATTAAACTGTTGGAGCTAATACAGAGATGAGCAGCTGACACCCCATGGCCTCAACGGTGCAGAAATCAGTGTGGCCCCAGAATCTGTGAGTGATTCACAGCTTTTAAAAGTTTCCTGTCAGAATTTAGGCTCCTCCAAAACATCCTCAAAACCAGACAGTTAAAATTCTGCCATGAAAAACAAATGTCTGCTTGCTTTGTTTTAATGCTGGCTGCACATATGTGCATGAATACCTGAACCTACAAAACTGAAAATGTTCCTTGAGCTTCTGCATACAATTCTGAACTCAAACCACAGCCCCAGGCTACTGTTTCAGAAGAGATCCAGACCTAGAAAAAGGAAGATAATTCTCTGGTCCCTGTCATTACTCAAGCTGGGTAAATCACTGCCCATAAAGACAACACTTAAATTACAGCCATCATGCTTTTGTTGCTTGCCTTGCTCTTGGTGATAAGTGTTAAGAGATGAGCTCTGTCTCAACAGAGGTGGCAAAGCTTTCCAAAGCTGGCCTGATGCTCCTTCCTCTCATCCCAGCCTGAAAAAGGGGAACCATCTCCTACAGACAGGTCCACAGCCTTGCTTCAATGTGTGATGCTGTGCTCCTGGGTAGATCTGCTGACACTCTACACCATTGCCAACACTTCTCCCTCATAAAAATGGGATACACAGGGATATTATGCAGTTCACCATGGATCAACCCCACTGCTTTTCCCAGACTACACATTGACTCCTTCCTCCCTCCCAAAAAGGACCACCTGTGTTCAGGAGCACGAAGAGGACTTAATTCACAAAGCTGCAGCACATTTCCCCTGGTCCTGAATAGAACCAAGCCAGTTTGATTTTGATTTTGTTTCTCAGTAACTGTGAGAATTTTGGAGTATTAAGAGTTTCATTATTCTCAAAGAAAAGAAGCTCAGATCCAGTTTACAAACAGCAAAATCTTCTCTTGTGTTTTGAAAATGTTTTCTAGGCTGCTAAAACATGTTTTGCCTAGTAACAGACTTAGCAACACAGCAGCATTTCGGCACAGAAAGGCTGCAAAGTCTCTCATTCCTCTAGGGTTTGAACTGGATTTGGGAAAATAACTGCATGGGAATAAAGTGCTGCAGATAATCTTTTGATTTTGAAGTGGTTTCTCTTCCTTTCACATCCTTGCCTCCAGGGTATTAGTTTTCTGCAAATACTCTTGGCTGAAATTCACCCTTACTACAAAGGAGCAGCCCAAAACTTAGGCATCCCTCAAGGCTCACTTGAGCCCAAGCTTAAGAAGGGTAGATTCAGGTAGACTTGTGTTGGCCCAGAGTGTGGAGGGAAATCCCATCCCAAGTGGAGAAGCCTGTGAATAGAAATGTTTCTAGATGCAACAGTTTAGAAAGCTGCACTGACAGCGGATTTCCAAGTTGGTTAACAGAACTGGAGAAAGTCTTCAGCTACTGAATAGAAAATCCAGGTGCTGTAGCTGCAAGGGCATAGGCAAAAGCTTCCCCTAATGCTCTGTCTGTGCTCATCATTTGGGACAGTGAGGTGCAGGCACACTGGACTGTGCAGCAGAGAAACTGTCTAATCAAGATGCTTCCGTTTCTGCTATTGCTTATCAGCCACCAGGCCAAGGGACATTTTTAAGTAGCAGCTTCCTAAGAAGTGTTTGTGATCTGTTTGCAGTCTGCAGATAGTGAAAGAGGAGGAGCTTGCTGGAGGTGCTCTCTTTGGCAGGTCACTTGGACCCGACCTGCTCTCCCTGCTGTGACCTCTCCTTTCTTTGTGCCTGTTTAAGCTTTTGTCAGAAGTGATGAGGTATGCAGCTTTTTGGCCAGGCTGGGGTTTAAGGCATTGTAACCTGAGCAACAGTCAGAGCAATTAACTGCTCTGGTTCATCTATTGCAATTCCTAGGTTCAGCACTGAGGCCTCTGAACAATTTTGTACATCTGTGCTGGAAGGCATCCAACAGGTCTGCACTGTGCAGTGGAACATGGATACTGCAACTGAGTTAGCAGCTGCCAGGAAGGTGCACTGGAGAAGGGCTTGAGCAAGCCTACATTTGGCACTGGGTCCCATGGCTGCTATGGATGTGGGGTTTGATTCATTGGCTTCATTGCAGATTTCTGCTGTGAGACCAAGTGATGTCTTGTAATGACAGGACAAGGGGCAATGGGGTTTGAAGTGGCAGAGGGGAGATTGAAAGTGGATGTTAGGAGGAAGTTCTTTACAGTGAGGGTGGTGAGACACTGGCACAGGTTGCCCAGGGAGGTTGTGGCTGCTCCCTCCCTGGAGGTGTTGAAGGCCAGGTTGGAGGAGGCCTTGAGTGACCTGTGCTAGTGGGAGGTGTCCCTGCCTATGGCAGGGGGTTGGAACTGGCTGAGCTTTGAGGTCCCTTCCAACCTAAACCATTCTATGATTGATTACTGCAGTATTCAGACTGCAGTGTGCCATTGGCTCCACTGTGATTGGTGTGGGGGAGATCTCTATCAGATGGTTCCTTATTTTAAAGGTCATAGAGGGCTCTTTATTTCCATGGTCTGGTCTGGAAACTGAGGCACAGAGAAGTTTAGATATATCTCTCAAATCTGTAGTTGCGCTGGCACTTGGCACCTAAATCTGCAGAGTTTCAGCCTATTAGCTTAATCATGAGGTTTAGATGTGTGGTTCTAAAGAAAACATCTATTTCCATGACATTGCCCAGAATTTTCAAGTGGAGAGACCTTCTCTTATCAAAGGCTGAAGAACTCATTCCTGTGATAAGATCCCACTCTAAAATGCTAATGGCAGCAGTAGCTCTCCATATTACCTCAGTGATTCAGGATGCTGTATACATAACTGCCATTAATCATATCTGATAGTTTGGAGGAGTGGAGCAAGCAGATATTCAGGTCTGATACAGACAAAGAAAATGCCTGGTGTTTGCCACAAACATCAAGAAATTGGGTTAAGGACAGAGCAACCCTGTACACAGAGTGCTCACAGCAGAGCCAAGGGTTAGCAAGTCACTGCAATGCTTGCTGCAGAAGTGCAGGCTGCCCAGAAAGCAAGTTTGCATGTGTTCAGGGGAGAAAATAAATGCCACCTTTACAGTGCCTTCAGAAACCACTCTTCATTGAGATCTCATATTTAAATGTCTAAGCCACATCACCACATGCAGCAAGTTCCTGGTTCAGTGGCAAGTCAGCCAGAAGACAGCAGGCCCTGGACTTCTGAGATGTGTTTTTCAGGGCTAACTTTGGCAAAGACTGTAAGAGATGTCAGGAAGTGTCTTGGTCCCCAAGTACTTAATACATTTTGGTATTAAAAGAACATCACAGAATCACAGAATGTCAGAGGCTGGAAGGGACCTCCAAAGCTCATCCAGTCCACCCGCCCCCCCGCCAGAGCAGCATCACCTAGAACACAGGAACATGTCCAGGTGGGCTTTGAATATTTACAGAGGGAGACTCCACAGCCCCTCTGGGCAGCCTGTTCCAGGCTTCTGTCACCCTCACAGGGAAAAATTCCTCCTCACGTTTAAATAAAACTTCCTATGCCTCAGCTTCCACCCAGTGCCCCTTGTGCTGGCAGTGGGCATCACCCAGCAGAGCCTGGCTCCAGCCTCCTGCCACTCACCTGCACATCTTTAGAACCATTGCTGAGGTCACCTCTCAGTCTCTTCTTCTCCCAGCAGCACAGCCCCAGCTCCCTCAGGCTCTGCTCCTACCAGAGCTGTTCCATTCCCTTCAGCATCTTTGTGGCTCTGTGCTGGACTGTCTCCAACAGTTCCATGTCCCTCTTGAACTGGGGAGCCCAGCACTGGACACAAGACTCCAGATGCAGCCTCCCCAGGGCAGAGTAGAGGGGCAAGAGGACCTCTCCTGACCTACTAACCAAAGCCCTTCTAATACACCCCAGAAACAACATGGTGACAAGAAAACATTGGCTCAGGATTTTTTGGTCTTGGAGCAAAGGTGCTGATCCTGCCCTCTACACTGGGAAGGAGAGAGCCTTCAAAATGTGCAATGAGATCTCATATGTCACTGCCAGAGCCTGAAGAATTACTTTGTGCCTCCTGTGTCAAAAACTCAGATAGTCAATAACCTGATCCTTGGTATGCAACTCTCTTCCACGCTGCCTATCAGTTTCAGGTGCTACCCTTACCAGTGTTATCTGTGCCTTTTCTGCCCCTTTTTGTCTCTCACTTCACAGACCTGATCCTGCTATCAGAAGCTAGCTTAAATTTACTGATGAGGTTCTCAAGACAAAGACTCACTGGAGAAACTCATGATTTCAGATACCATGGGCCATTTGAATGGAGCCTTGTTTGTATAAGATGCTGATTATTTTGCCTCCTTGGAGACCTGGTGACAGTGGCAGTGCATTGGCCTGGTTCTGCAGGGTCCTGGATCATTTCCTCTATAGAGCCCTCTGGAAGTTTACCCCCAGATTACTGCTGTCACTTTGCTATGCAAGAGCTTCTCAAAGAGTGCTGCCAACCCTTGGGACCTCTTGAATAAACAGACTGGCAGAAGTCAGAGGGGAATTCCACTCTTTGAAAGGTCACAGGCTCACAGGATGTCAGGGGTTGGAAGGGACTGGGGGAGATCCTCCAGTCCAAACCCCCTGCCACAGCAGGACCAGACAATGCAGCTCAGGGCACACAGGAACACATCCAGACAAGCCTTGAAAGGCTCCACAGAAGGAGACTCCACAGCCTCTCTGGGCAGCCTGTGCCAGGGCTCTGAGACCCTTCCAGGCAAGAAGTTGCCCTTGTGTTGAGCTGGAAGCTCCTGTGCTGCAGCTTCCATCCATTGCTCCTTGTCCTATCCCAGGCAGCAGTGAGCAGAGCCTGTCCCCCCTCCTCCTGATCCTCAGATATTTCTAACCATTGATTAAATCCCCTCTCAGTCTTCTCCAGACTAAGCAGCCCCAGGTCCCTCAGCCTCTCCTCAGCAGGCAGTGCTCAGTCCCCTCATCATCCTCATAGCCCTCTGCTGACCCTCTCCAGCAGATCCCTGTCCCTCTGAAACTGGGGAGCCCAAATCTGTACACTGATCATGAGCAGAAGTTTCAAAACAAATAATAAAAGGAAAAAAATGGTGCTTGGAAATGTCAAGAGCTAACCTGCTGGCTCCTGATGGGACTTGTGTTTTTAAGCCACCTTTGAACATGGATCTTAGACTCCCAAGTCTTGCTCACACTTGAAAATGCTGCCCTGGGTTTTAACTGGTGCTCATAGTGGATTCACAGCATGTGCTCTGCAATTGCAAAGAGAATAGAGACATCCGTGTGTGTGTCTGTACTGCACCAGTCTAATTATCCTCAACAAGCAGAGTCATCAAAAGAGCTGTAGTTTAGCAGCTGACAGCGTTTTGGATTCCATCACCAAGACTGGCTGCAGGCTTTGTGCATTACAATGGGGTGCTCGCTGGCGCCTGTGTCTTACTCACTCCCTGTATAAACAGACCTGAAAAGAATGGGCTCGGGCTTTGCTTGGCATTCTTCTGCCCCTACCATATCTTATGGTGCCCAGTCGTGCACAAAGACTGAATCTAGACAGCAGGGTAAAGTGGAGGGGGCAAATAAACCAGCAAGAAAGAATGGGATGGGTTGAGGGAATTGCTAAAGTCACCGCCACAAAGCAGCTGAGAGTCTGCACAAACAGTGGCTCAGACATCTTGTACCTCTCGTCTGTGTTCATGAGGCCCAGGAGCTGCCCTTTCAAATCCACTCTCCCAGTATTTCTCTTGAATTTTACAAGTCCTAGCAGCATAAAAAGCTCTTTTGAAAGCCTTCCCAAACACCCTCAACTCATGGAATGCAGCTAGGAGATGTTCTTACACACATAGGGAGCAGGAGCTCCTCCATTCCCTGGGGACCCTCAGCCTTCCTGGTTGTTTTTTTTAACAGGAATTCCCAACAGATTAATCAGCACAGAAAGCAGGAGTTGCACATGTAGACATGACAATATCCTGTCAAGACCTGAGTGATTTCTGTCATCCACCAAGCTGTAGCATAAAAGTGAAACAGAAAGTAAGCAATTATGCACCGGAACCTGGAAGGAGTGACAGGAGATGTGTCTGATGGATTTGGTGTTTGGGGAAAGCAAAGATGAGTCCTTGAGACTGAAGTCTTGTCCTTGCCAGCAGGAATCCCTTGCAGGCCAGTCCCTGTGGGCAGGAGATGAGCAGGGAAATGCCAGTGAAGGGTGATGCAGGTGGCTGAGCAAGCAGCAGTGCTGAGCAAAGCTGGGCTGGGTATCTGTCTTCTGCACCAGGAGCACAAAGGCATCCCCAAAGACAGGCAACTCAGAACCACCCTGGCCTTCCACAGCCTGACATCAAAAGGGCTTTTAACTGCATTTCACTCACACCCACCACCCCCCTGCTATTATCAAACACAAGGCAAGTGGCACTTTTTCATGCAGTGTTAGCTGGGCTCTGCAGTTCATGATAGTGCAGAATTAATAGTTCCTTGTTGGTGGCCATGAAATAATTGCCAGTGTAGAGGTGGGTGTGTTGCAGAGAGGTTTTTCATCTCCTGATTTGTATAAATGACTCTTTCTTTTTTTTCCCCCTTTCTCCTCTACCTAATGAAATGCAGCAAGTTGTTACATGACACAAATCTCATTAATGGCCTGATTCAGCAAAGCCCTTGAGCACGTGCTGCTCTTGAATGGCTGAGATCAAGATGCCTCATCCATTCCTACAGAACATGAAGGGGGATGCATTACATGGCATTGGGAATATGTGACAGAGAGAAAACCATAGAGTGGCTTCTGTTGGAAGGGATCTTAAGGATCACCCTGTTCCCACCCCCCACGATGGGCAGGGACACCTTCTCCTAGACCAAGTTGCTCAATATCTCATCCAGTCTCACCTTGAACACCTCCAGGGAGGGGGCATCCATAACCTCCCTGGGCAGCTTGTTCCAGGGTCTCACCACCTTCAGTGCAAAGAATTTCTCCTGATCTCCAACCTAAATCTGTCCCACTCAAGCTTCACTCCATCCCCCCTCATCCTGTCACAACAAGCCTTTATAAGAAGTCCCTCCTCAGCTTTCTTGTAGGCCTCCTTCAGGTACTGGAAGGTTGCTTCCAGTAGTAGCTGTTTTCTAAGCTGTTCCTCAGTTTATTGAGAGTGTTTAAATCAGTTTCATGACACAAATTTCAAGCCCTGAGTTTGTGCTAACACGAAGCACCAGCATCACTTCTCTCTTGCATGGCAGCACTAAGGAACAGCCTGATCTTTATACACCACACTCCTATTGTGCTGGGAGCTGTGCAAAGAGAAAAGGAAAACATCATCCCTGCTCTGAGAGCTGGTGATCTAAATAGGAGTTAGAGCAAATGTCTGTAGAGAGAACAAGGAGAGGCCACATGAAGCAGCAGACAGTATCATCTCCTGCTGGCAGGCACTGATCCCAGCATTGCCTCCAGGAGCCTTTGCTCCCAGTCCTTACCCAGTTAGGCTGATGACTAAATTCACAGCTGTGTGAGAATGGCACTGCTAGGAGCAGCTACTTTGGAACAGAGATCATTCCCATCTTGCAGGCAGAAAGATGTAAAGTGAGATGATGATCCATCAAGTCACTTGATGCCACAGAGAGCACCTTAATTAACATCCACTCAAAACAGAAGGCACCTCAGAACTGCAGGCTGCAAATGTTGTCAATGGTGTCCTGCTCCCTTGTTCTGCTATTGCATTGAATTTGTTCTTCACAATCAATATTTCTTTCTGAGAGCAGATGCCAAGTCCTAGCAAGTGTCAAATCACAATAACTATATGGATAAGGGACAGTCACAGAATCACACAAACATCCAGGTTGGCAAAGCCCCTCAGGATCACCAAGTCCAACTTACAACCCTACTCAACACTATTCACCTTAAATCATACCCCTAAGCACCACATGCAAGCCACCCTTAGACACATCCAGGGTAGGAGACTCCACCACCTCCCTGGGCACCTCCCTGGGCACTGCTCAAAAGAAATCTCAAACTAAAGAATTGGATCTGGTTCATATTCACAGTAGTCTGTGGGAAATGGAAACGAGCCCTTGAGTAAATCTAACTTACACCTTCCAAGACACACACTGATGTTGCCTTTACAGCCTCTTCAAGCCCTTCCTGGAGCTTGGCTGCACCATAAACCATAGACTCACAGAATGCCAGGTTGGAAGGCACACCAAGGATCATCTGCTCCAACTTTTCTAGCTGATAGTAGAGTTGCAGTGAGCTGGCCCAGCACCCTGCCAAGCTGTGTCTTCAAGCTGTCTGATGGAGAGGAATCTACTGCTGCCCTTGGGAGATGATTCCAATGTCCAGCTCTTCTCATGGGGGAAAATTGGCTTCTGGAGTTCAGCTGGAATCACTTCAGCAGTAACTTGTCCCCACCACCCCTTGTCTTTTTCATGGGACTCCTTGTAAAAAGGGAGTCTCCATCCTCCTGGTAGCCACTGTTTGTGTCCTGGTTAAAGCCCTTTGATCCTGATGAGGATCAGCAGCCTTGAGGCAGGGAGTGGGGGAAGATACACTGAGCCCTAAAGGCAGAGTCTTTGCAGAGAGTTAAATCCTGCCTCGGACATTGCATCTGATGAGCTGCTTTGGGGAGCTGGGTGATGGATAATTGCAAAGGCTGGCCTTACCATTTACAGGTAGGAAATTTTATCTGAGGGGGGACAAAAGAGGAAAGGCAACTCTCAAGTCACCCTCAAGTTGGTGTCAGAGGTCCCAGTTGTGCATCTCGCCCCAAGCAGGAGGCCCCTTGCACACATCAAGGCTAACTCAGAGAACAGAGTGGGTTAATCAGCCCAGCCCAGGGACGAGCTGCTGGAGCCCCGAACCTGTAATCAGTGTAACACTGGAAGGAGACAGCAGCAGCTGCCATCACAGCACAAGCTATCTGCCCGCTGCAGGAAGCCTGCATGATTTGAGTCTCTGTGGACTCATCCTGACTCATCCTCTCCCCAGCCTGCTGTGCTTGGCTGACGTGTTTCAACCCCAAATAAGCAGGGCACCTGGGGAGAGAGCTGCTGCCTGGGAGCACAGCATCATGCATGGAGGGGCTGCAGTGCTCCCCAGCACACAGCAGCTGTAGCTGTGCTGTGGAGCGAGGCTGGACTCAGCGTTTCTAAACGTGCTGGGAACAGGCAAGAAGCACCTGAGCTTTGTATTTTTCTCCCAGGTGCTTTGATGCTGATTCTTATTTACACACAGGCTCTTTGCATTACCTGAATGGTGCAAGCTGCCCTTATTTCCCCAGAGGAAGCATTCATAGCATTGCAGGTTGGGTTGTTTCTAGGTGACATCCTCAGCTGCTGTGTACTAGTGCTGCTCCAACAAAGTAAATGGTGCTGGGCTCATTTGCATTATCAGGAGGCTTTGCCCTTTAGGACATGAACGATCAGAGGACTGGAAGACCTGATGTATGAAGAAGGGCTGAGAGAATTCACAGAATCATAGAGTGTTAGGAGTTGGAAGGGACCTCCAGAGATCACTGAGTCTAAGCCCCCTGCCAAAGCAGCATCACCTAGGGCAAGCTGCACAGAAATGCATTGAGGTAGGTTTTGAAAGTCTCCAGAGGAGACTCCACAACCTCTCTGGGCAGCCTGCTCCAGTGCTCTGCTACCCTCACCAAAAGGAACTTTCTGCTCATGCTGAGGTGTAACCTCCTGTGATTTGTTCAAACTGGGTTTGTTCAGCTTTGAGAAGAGAAAGCTTAGGGGAGACCTCATTACCACTTCATTTGACTTCTCTGGAAGTGCATTGCAGAGAGGGACTTCTGGCAGCACATCACCCCTGTGATTCCAGCCCAGGCTGTGTCCTAGGAACTCTTGTGCCCAAGAAACTCTCACCAGGCTTCTTGTGTGAGTCAGCCCAACCCAGGGCACAGGGCAGCCTGCTGCCATCCTTCTTATATTCCCCATGGCAATTCCTGTGACCAACTGCTGATTGCTTTGCCTGCCCTTGGTGTTTAGCTAGACCCATCTGCTGCAAAGTGAACTTGAAATGGGCAGAGCCAAGGCCACCCAGCTGCCGTGTGATGACAGGCAGGGAATGAGAGTTGATTCACCAACAGTAGCAATGAAATCAGAGTGCTTGGCTGTGCTTGGAAACTAAGCCCTTTTCAGAGATCCAAACTGGATTACCTAAAGTCAGCAACCACTTTGGAAAATCTTGGCTAAGTGATGCTCAGTGTCTCTGTAAATTAAACACCTCCCAGCAAGCATGAAAGCATTCTAAGGTTTTTGCCTGAGGACACATAGAAAGTTTTGCAGTACTGGGTTTAGATCTCAGTAATTTGGACTTGCCATCAGGCCATAAATAACACAAAAATGTACTCTTATGTGGCAATTAGATGCTGTTCCAAGCATCTAGCTCAACTTTCCACCTACTAAATACTATTTCAGTTTGATTGCAGCATATCCCCAAGTCTTGCACGACCTTTGATGTGACTTTCAATAGCAGACATGAAACTTTGTGGTTTCGTAGGTTGGGTAAGCAATGGTAAGGAAGGAATCCTTTTTCCATGCTGCTTTATCTTTCCCTTACTTGCAACACATCAGCTTTGAGTGTCAAGAACAGGCAGTCAGTTTATTTGTGGAGTTATCTTTCTAATCATAAAAGTATTTGAGGCAGTTGAACAATTTAGATGAGATTAGGCAAATGGGATTGAGTGTTGTGACTAGATAATTGTCTCTTTGCTCCCAGGGATGCGTCAAAGCAGAGACAAGTTTGCCACTGAATGAAAATTCCTGAAAACTATGCCTTTTTTCTTTCAGTTATCCCTCTGAGGTGCAAAAGAAAAAAAAAAAAAAATCAAAACCCAAGCCTGGCAAATCCTAGCAGCAACCCATCTGGTTTGGGCAGAGTGAGAGGAAGTTTAAGGTACACCTCGTGCAGAAAAAAATCCTTGTGGCTTGCAGAGTTGAAGGCAAAGTTGAGCTTTGCAGCAGCATGCTGGGCAGCTGGAAGATCATCCTTTGAACAGCATGCTCTGAGGAACCCACACAGGTTTCCACAGGCTCCCCCTGCAAGGCCCCACATTCAAGGGGGAAGCTGGGATGGATGGAGGTGCCAACCTGGCAAAGGATTCAAACAGGCTGCTCAAGTTCAAACACATAAATAGTTCCATTGGCTTTAATTGAGTTACTCAGGCACAGAAATTCACAGCTAGCTTGTGGCCTTTGAAACAATTCTGCTTTTAAATACTGTGGCTAAGGGTGGAGCTTTGCTGTTATTTCTTTGCTGTTATTACCATTAGCTAACTGCCACCCCACACTAGAACCACTTGATTCGGTTATCTGGATTAGTATCTCTAATTTCATTTCCCCTTGGGTGTTAATCAAGAAGGGTTTTGTTTTTTTTTCTGTCAGGTGTGTTTGTGCATCCTGTTTGTTCTGAAATGTGCAATTCCATTATCTGGCACTGGGCTTGTAGTGATAGGGTGAGAGGGAATAGACTGAAGCTTGAGGAGGGCAGATTGAGACTGGAGATGAGAAAGAAATTCTTTCCGGTGAGGGTGGTGAGACACTGGCACAGGCTGCCCAGGGACATCATGGATGCCTCCTCCCTGGAGGAGGCCAAGTTGGATGAGGCCTTGAGCAACCTGGGCTAGTGAGAAGTGTCCCTGCCCAAGGTGGGGGGCTGGAACTGGATGCTCTGTGATGTCCCTTCCAACCCAACCCATTCCTGATTCTGTGAATTCGTGCTGAACCTGTCGCCCATGCTGTGCCCATGTCCCTTGCCTACTACTTGCGAAGGATCAGGGTTTGAAGTACACACATTGCCCTGCATTAACCACAAGTGTGGTGCCAACGTGAGGATGGCAGAGAAATTTCTGGCAGCTCCCTTTGCCATCAGCAGGCTAAGTGTTATCACCATCCCCATGTCACAGACACAGAAAGTGCCAAGTACAGGAAGCTTAAGCTTCTTATATTTTCCAAACTGGCTCTCAGTTTTCCAGTTTTAAACATGTCAAAGCAGGCACTGTGAGTGCTCACACATCCATCCCTGCTGTGTGGTGCTCACCATCTTTGAAAATCCCTGCACAGCTCAAGTGGGAGCTCCAAAAGCAGCAGCTGCTTTTGACAGACCAAGTCTGTGCAGTTTGGCCAAAGGCAAAGCTCCACTGCCATGTGTATGGGCAAGCAGGGATGGCAATAGCTAAAAATCCAGATCAGTAGCTGTTCTTAAAGGAGATTTGGGGCTAAATCTTCCACAGTATTTCAGCACCTAGACACACAGGAATTGTTTGAAACCTCAGGTACAGCTCTGCCCTAACCTACCCACCTCAGGATGGGTTCAGCCATCACCTCCTGTTCCTTCTTCCTTCTCAGCAATTCTCTCAGCAATGTCTTGGCTGCTACCAAATACCACTCTGCACTTTTCTGCCTGCCAAATGTTGTACATCTGAAATGGCTCTGCTCATACCTGTGGTGTTCTGTTGCATTACCATGGTTTATAAATCAGGACAAGAAAAAAAGACAGAGGCTTAGATTCTACTTTATCCAGGTTAACCTCTTTCAATACCAGGGCCTAAGATCTTCTAACCATGTGGAGAAGGCAAGAGGATCTAACATCTAACAGCAGAGCTTTCTTTAAAGATGTAGATTGCATTATAGGAAATGAGAAGCAATAATCAAAGGAAGTTCTTCATTCTCATTATCAGTTCTCACTGTCTCCTTTCTCACAGCAGAGCACTTCTGCATGTCCAGCACAGTTCCTCTCAATTCTCTTCATTAGAGACTGGAGCCTGCCCGTGTCTCTTCACTGCAACCTCTGCACAGCCATAATCACCTTCTCCAAGCTAGCATGGATTTTGCCTTTACCCTTTAAACAACTCATTTTCAAACCTAGCCAAAGAGCTGGTCCCTGTCCCTCGAAAATCAATTGCTGTCAAAGCTCTCTTTTGTCCAGCCTCATTCAGAGCGCCGCTGGCTTGAAGAGGAATCATTCCCTTGAATTCAGCTGCCTTTGAATCAGGTTGTAAGCATTGATTTTTTTCCTCCCTCACTTGTGTGCTAGTGATATCCAAGTCATCTATAAAGCAGCTTGGGCCAGGAAATGTGATTAGCCTGGCTGGTGAGATTGGCATGGCTTCAGCTGGGCAGAGGAGCAGGCTGAGCAGGGAACCTGTAAACCTTTGCAATAATGGGTGACAATGAATCTTTTATGCTGATGGCTGAATGGGATCTAGTAAAACATGCAGAGGAGGACATTTAGGTTTCCATTCAAGAAAGCCCTAAACACATGTTTACATCCCATTGATTCCAGTGAATGGGATGGACTGAGGTGGGGAAATATTTTGCTCTCTCCTTCCCTGTGCATGCTAAGCAGAGCGGGCAGCCTGTCAGCCCTGCTCCCATCCTGCATGGCTGCAAAAAGCAAATGGCAGTAGGAAACACAACCCTCAGGGTGAGCTTTACTGACAGAAGGTTTGGGTTTTTTTTTTTTTTTTTTTTTTTTTTTTTTTTCCAAAAAAAATCTCTCGACACGCCCTGCAGCGGGACAGCTGCNCCCAGAAAGCACTGAAGTGACCAGAGGTTGACTTTTAGGAGGTTTCTGGATCACTGTGAGCATCCAGCTCTGAGCCCTTTTCACCCCTCTGGGGCCAGCTGATGTATTTGCAGAGCTTTGTCTCTGTGAGTGGTGTTTGGAGAAACATGAGGAGCAGATGTGGCTATAGATGCTGTGACCTCCCATCCAGCTGCAGAGCACATCCCTCACCACCTTCCCTCCCTACAGAAGTCAGTCAGCAGCAGTGTAAGCACTTGGCCAACCTTTCCTCCCCAGTGCTAAGGCTCTCCAGGCATGCTCCACGAGCAGCTTTGGCTGGGGCTAGTGCACCTTTTCCCCTCCCCTTCTCAGAGTTCTGCTTTTGCAGAACATTGTATTTCCATGACATGACAGCTCACAGCAAAGCAGCATTGAATCTGTCCCAGAAACACAGTCCTTGGCTTCCTGTCCATGGCTTCCCTCTCCCAGGAGCGTGCCGGACAGAGTGCAGCACACAGCTGTCCTTGCTCAGGGCAAGAAGCAAAGGTCAGAGATCTGGAGCTGGAAATCTGCCACAAGTGACTGTGTCTGCTTTTACCTCTAGTTACAGAAATATGCTCTGGTGAGAGCTGGTTTTGCTGGCCCACCTTAGATGAAAAGAAATGTTGCAATGCAGGAGTTTTGGGTCTTCCTCTCTCTTCCTCTTTGTGACACCCTCAAAGGAGAGAAACAAGAGTTCTCCTCCCTGAACTCTGCAAGTTTAACACTGCTATGACTTTTACAAGTCATAAACTCCTGGTTTCTTGCCAAGGTCAGAGCAGCTCCTGGAGCACTTCTGACTTTTACCCATTTTCAAGCCATAACAGAAGCACAAGAGCATGCAGAAGACAGCAGAGGCCTCTTCCTCCACCTAAAAACTTGCACTTGAGTTTGCTCCCTGCTCTGCCTCCCCTACCATCCTGGGGACATTGTGATGGCACAACACAAGGGCAGTTTATAGAATCATAGAATGGTAAGGTTGGAAGGGACCTCAAGGATCATCCAGTTCCAACCCCCTGCCATAGGCAGGGACACCTCCCACTAGCACAGGTCACTCAAGGCCAACCTGACCTTGAACACCTCCAGGGAGGGAGCAGCCATAACCTCTCTGGGCAACCTGTGCCGGTGTCTCACCACCCTCACTGCAAACAACTTCCTCCTAACATCCACTTTCAATCTCCCCTCTGACACTTCAAACCCATTCCCCTTGTCCTGCCATTCCCAGACCTTGTCAATAGTCCCTCCCCAGCCTTGCTGTAGCCCCCTTCAGATCCTGGAAGGCTACTCCAAGGTCTCCTGGAAGCCTTCTCCAGGCTGCAGAGCCCCAACTCTCTCAGCCTGTCCTTAGAGCAGAGCTGCTGCTGCCCTCTGAGCATCTTCGTGGCCTCCTCTGGACCCACTCCAACAGTTCATTGTCCTTTGAGTTTGTCTCCTGTGCATTTCTGGGAAGAAGGGAAGGCTTTCTTCCATCTCTGCAGCCCTTCTGCAACCATGTAGCTCCCCCAAAACACCTTAAGGCAGTTTTCAAGCTATTCAAATACAGCAGCTGAAAATCCCCAAGATTACTTAGGGCTAGTGAGCTGTAAAAATACACAGCACCCTACTTACTTACTATAGATAGTAGGCATCTGCACAGCTTTCTATTCACATACACAAGCATATGTCTGTGTGTTATACACAATGAGCTATGTACAGTGGAAGTTTGGCAGCAATTTGTGGCCAGTGTGTGGACTTCTTTCTTTATTTTTTTTTTTCTTTATCTTTTCCTCTCCACAATATAAAGCAAATTAGCAGCACAAGCCATCAGAACTTGTTGGTTCAGCAAAGAACCTGAAAACTGATGGAGAAGCAGAAGCTGAATGACAAACACATGGCAGCTGTGGGAACCCCAGCACAGGGTCTGCAGTGCTACAGCAATTCAGACCAAAAGCAAAGGTTGTGCAAGGGCTAGCAGGAGAAACACAAACCTGTCCTACAGCATATTTGTTCTGGTGAGGGATCTCTTTCTGACCACACTCACAGGAGCTCGATGCCTGCTTAATACAGACTTTTGCACAACATGGTACATTGCCTGCCATGAGGGAAGACTGAAAGCTGGGGTGTTGCAGCCTTGAGAAGAGAAGGTCTAAGGGAGACCTTAGTACTGTGGATCGGTACATGAAGGCTTCCTGCCAGGGTGATAGAATGG
>VWYK01096367.1:0-11930 GCA_013399775.1 Semnornis frantzii
TTTTTTTTTTAATTTTGTTTGTTCAATTTGGTTTGGTTTTGTTCTGCTTTTTCTGTCTTTAGAAGGAAGAGAATACAAGGATTTTTTATTCTTTTTACTGGCAGGAGCACCAACAAAGTCACATCTTCCACCAAAAGGTCTCCATAAAGAAGCTCTCTGTTAAAAGTAGTCGAATCATCAAATCAATCCTAACCAGCATAGCCTGGATGTATAATGCTATGATTAGGATTCATTTGACAATTTGACTGTTTTTGACCAAAAAATCAGGCGATATGTTTACATCTATGCTATATTTAGTGACATCTGAGTAGGCTTTATGTGACAAAGGCTGTATTCTTTCACCTTGCCTTGCCTTGCTCTACCTCTAACAAAAACCAGAGTGCTATCATTCACAGTTACAGTTGGGATTCAGGGTCTCTAGAAGCCTGGCAATAAAACATACTGAGGCTTGAATGCATTCCTTCCATTTGTGGCTGAATGCCTTCTAATCCTCTAAATAGCCTCTACCAGAACAAAATAAGGTTTTGTTTAAAGTCTGAAATGGATTTTATTTTGGGAATCATGTGTTATTTTAGTTCCATAGTTCTGATTCTGTTCCATATTCAATCAGCAATTTATTTCTTAAGGAAGGTCTAACTTAAGCTCTGGGTTTAGGAGAATAATCAGCTGCAGTTTGTATGATTCTGTTGTATGCTATTTCAGGTGGGCAAGCAGGGACTAGGCTGAAACCCCAGAGGTTACATCCATTTTACAGATTACTTTCTAACCACTCTTTGAAAGCAGCATCTTATAAATCTCTTATGTTTCACTAGCTTGCATGCCTAACAAGGAGTATTTTGGTTTTGCATAAATCAACTTGTTCCAGTTCTTATCCTACAATTAAAGCCACATTTTGTTCTGTTCTTACACTTTCAGAAGGTCTTACATGATAGTGTTTGCTACTCAAACTTCTGGCTATGGAAACAGCCAGCGATTACCTGAATATTACTTGAAAGAAATAAAGTAGTGTGTTTTAGACAGAGATGATTTTAATTTGTGCTTAAGTTTAGTAATACATGTCAAAGAAGTTGATAGCAAATTGGTGTAAAGATTATACAATAAGTAGAAATCAGGTAGAACAGTGCTTTGGTATATTTACACTCAAACCCATTTTGTAGTTTCACACATTACATGTAAATTACCAAACACCTCAATGCTGCTAAGAACTGATAATTCAGAAGCTGTGGATTTATTCTGACAAGGAATAATAGTTTGTTTTCTCACACAGGAATACAGAAGCATCATCTGCAATGTAGGGATAGGTTTTGAAGTAAAGAATAAGAGCAGAATATTCTCAGCATCTGCTAGCAGCTATTGGGATGCTTGGGTTACATCTTGGATAGGATTTTGCATCAATCAAGTTAACCTACGCTTCTAGATGCAATTAAATGTAACCAACATGATTAAACACAATAATATAATACAGCAGGAAAAATACATTCCTAGTGATAGTGTTCAAAGAAACTGCAGTTTTGGTTTATCTCACAAAATGGTGATTTTTATTTTTTTTTGAGTGTTTTTAGGATACAACACAATCTTTTTGAAGATTTATGGCTGTTCTCATAGAAACTTATGAGGGCACAAGTTTCAAGACCAGGTTGGACAAGGTCTTGAGTAACCTGTACTAGTGGGAGGTGTCCCTGCCCATGACAGGGGGTTGGAACTAGATGATCCTTGAGGTCCCTTCCAACCTTAGCATTCTATGATTCTATGATTCTATGATTCTATGACTTGGGTATTTCCAGGCATTGCCATACAGCTATTGCCCTACTGAGGATTTAATTTGAAATCAAATAAGGAAAAAGAAACTGATCATCTACAATATCTGTAAAGAATGTTTAGGGTTTTTCCATCCCGTTAATACAGATTGCAATCTACAGAATGTATTGAAGTTGCATAGCATTGTTCAGTATAGATATACATATAAAACTTTAACTATGGATGACAAATAAAGAGTGATGACAGACTTGACCAAACTTTCACCAAAGCATCATTGCTTTATTTTGCACCCAAACCCTGAATGAACCTGTGATTGGACTTTGATTATTGTAGTAATGACAACCATGCCAACACCACCTGGAGAAGGTGATCCCAGGGAAAGGAAGCCAGTAAAACACAGTTCTCATTAACTGAGCAGCAAAGAGATTACATCTACAAGATTCACTTGAAAACAAGCAAATCTTTTGTGTGCTGGGAATAATCTGTCAGGATCTGGGCACACGTTGCCTATCTCCATGTGTGGATAGTGTTTGGTAAACGATTCTTAGTTTTTGTTACTATGTGTATATAGATTTATGCATAATCCTTTAAAAGTTTATTTAGGACATCTGAAGAGTGTTTCAGTAATATATAGTAATGATTTAATATTAAATTGTTTTTTAAATCAGTATATAGTAATGATTTAATATTAAATTGTTTTTTAAATCAGTATATAGTAATGATTTAATATTAAATTGATTTTTTAATCAGTATATAGTGATGATTTAATATTAAATTGATTTTCTTTTTAATCAGTAAATAAGTGACAGATGCAAAGAGAATCAACATTTCCATACCTCTTTATTTATTTTTGTTTTTCTCATATCAGTGCACTGGAAAGCCACAGCTGTGATGACTTATAAAGAAGACTGAGTAGGCAGCTAGACTAACTCCATGACACATACTGCTGGTTAACACCACTACACAAATCAAAAGAGGTTGGTAAATCCATTTGTTTCCAAGTTCGGGAGCCCTCTCAATTCTTTGCTTATCTTAGATTTAATCATTTGATTTGATTCACAACATTGCTTGTAGCAAGGATTCACAAAAGTGCTTACAAGAGATAGCCAGATCCACTCCCACTGGGTTTTGTTAGTGTTCATGCACTCCACTCCTTTAAAATGCTGCAACTTTATATTCGAGGCTCCATGCCTCCAGAAAGAAGTGTACAATTCTATCTTGATAATGACCACTACCTATTCAAATCCAAGATATTCAAGAAAATACACCCCACTGGAAAACAATGCAAGCTAGAGATCAAGCCTTAAATTAGTTGTTTGGGGGCTGGAGGGAACAGAAGCTTGTAAATCCCATAAGTCTTACTTTCTTTGAGAAGGAGTTAAGGGTCCTCACTTATATAGCTGTTTTTCAATTTTTATGCCAACTACAGTGTATTCAAAATCCAGATACAGATCCTCAGACTTTAAAATTCCTGCAGGGTGAATTTCTTTACAAAAAGAATTGTTTTCTGTAGGAAGGCAATCTCTTCCTGAAGGATGGTGAAACTTAAATCTGTGAGGGCATCTCTAACCACAAACCAAGAAAGCCCACAGCTGCTGCTTTAGTTAAATGAGCTCTTGCAACAAGAAAGTCTTTATGGAATTAAAAATGCAAGGAACTACCTAAAGTTTCCAAGTGAAATATAAGTAAATAAGCACAAAAAGAGAATTGCAGCCACTGCTTCTTGAGTTATGAGACTATGAAATTTTATAGAATTAGAAGTTTACTCTTTCTTACCTTAATTACAGCTTTTCACCAATGTCCCAGAGGCAGCGAATATCCCACATTTCAAAGAGAAGAAATATATCCATCCTATAAATAGTAAAAAAAAAAAAAAAAAAGAAAAAAAGATAAAAANAAAAAAAAAAAAGAAAAAAAGATAAAAAAGGGAACTGTAGAGAGGTCTGCAATTTCAGAAAGTTTGTGCCACTTACATCATGCTGGAATTAGAAAGTAACACTCAAGTCCTGCTCAGTACTAAAGGGAAATTAAGTTTACTTCTATTTTCTATAAGGAGATCATAATCACATGAAACATTTAACAAGTGTAAAACTGAGAGGACGACACAAGACTCAAGACCCCTTTTGTGTCACTGATTCAAACAGCTTTTAGAAAGAGATCATTTTTTTTTATATCACTGATTTATGCAGCAGAATTTCTAACTTATTCACATGAAACAATTTATTGCACTTTTTTTTTTAAAGCGTAGTATATTAAGACAAACCAAATTGCCATATTTTCTGCTCAATATTGAAATATTCAAGGACCATATATATATATATAAACACACACACACATATATTCAAGCTGGTGATACGGAGTGGAAACATAAAGCCAAACATTTAACTTCAAGTCAGGACTCTTCAAATATGTTTGTATCTTCACAAATTTAAACCACCACAAGTCATGGTCTTGTTACAGGAACAAAATAGATGTGATACCTCATTTTCCCAGATTTGAGGGCCACAAAGATGCTTAGAGGGCTGGAGCAGCTCTTCTATGAGGACAGGCTGAGACAGTTGGGGCTCTGCAGCCTGGAGAAGGCTTCCGGGAGCAGCCTTCCAGGATCGGAAGGGGGCCTACAGGAAGGCTGGGGANAATATATGAGTGCAAAGAAGGAACATGGATAACTTTCCAGCTTCTTTTTCAACTGAACAAACTTAAATCAATGAGTAATCACCAGCCGGTTGCAGGACCACAGAGGTAGAGAACAACAAACTCACTTGTCTACAGACTCAGCTGTTTTTAATTACTCTTCCCATATTCTGGCTCACTGCATTAAATACTGATCAGGTTTCTTTTGTGGAGTAGATTCATAGCATCATAGCATGGTTTAGGTTGGAAGGGACCTCAAGGATCATCCAGTTTCAACCCCCTGCCATAGGCAGGGACACCTCCCACTAGCACAGCTCACTCAAGGCTTCCTGCAACCTGGGCTTGAACACCTTCAGGGAGGGAGCAGCCACAACCTCCCTGGGCAACCTGTGCCAGTGTCTCACCACTCTCACTGCAAACAACTTCCTCCTAACATCCAGTTTCAATCTCCCCTCTGCCACTTAAAACCCATTACCCTTCATCCTGCCATTGCAAGACCTTGTCAATAGTCCTTCCCAGATCTTTTCCCTGTAATTCTCAGAGCAGAACTTGGTCCTTTAATTTCATCTAATTGTGGAGTCAAATCGTACGAATTCTTGTTTCCAAGAGGTCCTAAACTGACACTTGGTCATCTAATCATCAAATGCTGCTGTCACTTGAATCTGAAATGGGAGGTTTTGATGCCTCTGACTCTGAACCTAAACCTGATCTGGGATTTGTCATTAACTCTAATCATTCCTGTGTTTAACCATGCCCGTGTCTAAGCTTCAGTGATTATCTGAAAGTGACCAAACCCTTTCAGTAGCTTATGCTCAGCCACCAATGTCAGAGCAATTCTGGTCACGTGAAGTAAATTCACTGGCAAGGGAAGCTTTTGCACATTGCTGGCTCTAGCTTGTTCTTGTCCTTGTTTCCCAGCTGTTATGCTTTAAGCAGCAGGCTATTGAAACCCAGCAATGACAGTGAAAAAGAAATGACAAACTGCCTGAAGAAACCAGTTTTGTGAATTGTCCTTCACAGTTAAAGGACAAGCCTACGTGTTGCCTTTACCTGAGACAGGAAGGTGACAAAGGTAAAAAAGATAAACTAGAAAACAAAATGTGTCTAGAAAAAGTTTTCTTTCTAAAGGGAAACTGAAAGTATTTTTTCTCCTTCTTAACACTGTGCATTTTCTGAATGAAGTTTTACTTCATTTATTTTTTTAAAAAAGCTTTTATTCTGAGTACTTTATATTTATGTTAGCTGCATAAATTTTGATTATGTCATGTAATAACTTCTTCCTCGAACTAATAGTCTGGAGGTTAGGGTCTCCTGAGTAGACCCAGGAAAAGAGAAACTCATATATAGTCATATGGTAAGCTAATATAGTTATATACTATACCACTACATCCCCATAGAAACCCTCTTGCTTGAAAAGTATTTGGTCCAAATTTCCTCCTACTGGCATTTACATGGTTAGTGACTTTTATTCTTTTATTCATTACCTCAAAAGATGCAATGTAACATTTAAGAAAATGTGTAAGCAAGAAAACCATCTCAATAAAATGTATCATTTATCTTGCCCTGAAACAAATCCTAGATAAGAACAAGGATAGGAAGACACACTTATGAATGTGATAGACTTACAATGATTTAATGAGTTACAGCTTGTCAAACGAGTTGCTGTGAATTACTGTTTGCATGATTTTCTACTCTCCTTGCAGGTCAATGTAAAGCTTCACATGCAAGAGAAGATGATTTAATTTCTTTTTATGATGAAGTCACGGCACCAGTGGACATGGGAAGGGCAAGTGACATCATCTACCTGGACCTGAGTAAGGCATTTGACTCCATCCCACATGACATCCTGGTCACCAAACTGGAAAAAACATGGACTTGATGGGTGGAGCACTGCTGGATAAGGAATTGGCTGGGTGGTGGCATGCAGAGAGTGGTGATCAAGAGCACAATGTCCACCTGGAGACCAGTGCCAAATGGTATTCCTCAGGGGTCAGTGCTGGCACCAGTGCTGTTTGACATCTTTGTTAGTGACATGCACAGAGGAATCAGTACACCCTCAGCAAGTTTGCAGATGGCACCAAGCTGTGTGGCACAGTCGACTTGCTAGAGTGCAGGGATCCATCCAGAGGGACCTGGACAGGCTGGAGAAGAGTGCCCAGGCCAACCTCATGAAATTCAGCAAGACCAAGTGTAAGGTCCTGCACCTGGGTAGGCACAATGCCAAGTACAACTGGAGGCTGGGAAGTGAATGGCTGAGAGCAGCCCTGAGGAAAAGGCCCTGGGGGTCTGGGATGATGAAAAGCTCAACATGAGACTGCAGTGTGAGTGCAGCCCAGACAGCCACTGTGTGCTGGACTGCAGCAAGAGCAGTGTGGGCAGCAGGGCAAGGGAGGGGATTCTACCCCTTTGCTCTGCTCTAGTTAGACCCCATCTGGAGTCCTGTGTGCAGTTCTGGAGCCCCCAACACAGGAAGGACGTGGAAGAGTTGGAGTGGGTCCAGAGTAGGCCATGAAGATGCTCAGAGGGCTGCAGCAGCNCCCTGGTGGGAGGTGTCCCTGCCTATGGCAGGGGGTTGGAACTAGATTCCAACCTTACCATTGTATGATTCCACGATTCTATGATTCTAAAATAGCTTAACTTTGTATTCAGTAGAGCTACAAGTGAACTCGAGGGTTTAGCTAAGAGAAAGATGCAATTTATTAAGCCAACATAACTGAATTCTATATCTAAAGTTGCTGTTGGTGGTGTTGCTGGGTTTTGCTTTGTTTTTTTTTTTTCTTTCTCATTTTCATTCTACTTTTCTTTATCACAGTTTTCAGTGAAACTTCTGTAGCTTGCACTAATGTGAACAAAAGTATTGGGTGAAAGTGACTCACTAACCCTTAGTCTTTTTCCTTCTGTAATTTCTACCATTACACTTTCTCCTTTTTAATTTCTGCTTTTCCAAAGGTGCTTTTCTCTTTTAACTTGCTCTTAAAAATTGATCTTAGTTACTTCTCTCGCTCCAGGGACTCCTCCCTGTGTTCTACTTTAATGTCAATAAGGAAAAATCTCTGAAGTTTAGCAAGAATTAAAGGGACACTTGTGATTGGGGGAGAATGCAGTTCTTTGACAGACAAAAATCAAATTCCTGACCTAGGTTTGAAGCAGAAAAAGATGAAAAATAAAATGAGGGGAAAAAAAATAATCTATCAGAGAAAAAAACCCCAAACAAATAGATATAGTAATTTCAAATACTACTGCTTAAACCTCTGGATTTACCTGCAGCTGTGGCATCCTCCATGGAACAAAAAACGTAGGAACAAGCATACCAGAACATCCCTATTGTTGCCAGGGGAAAAGACTACAGACAATGCTGAATTTAGTTACCCATAAAAGTGCTAAACATCTTTGGCTTGCTTCTGATCTCATTCTAGCCTCCTGGTTGCTTCTTTTGATCCCACTCTTAGAGTAGCTCTTTCCTAGATGAGGTTTCTTATCATGAGGTGAGGACTAACCACCAGAGAAACCATGGTGAAACTGGTCTCAGCAAACTGAACTTTCGTCATTATTTTCCTTTTCTCCAGATAAACTTCTTGCAGGGCATAAAAAAGTGATTTGGCTGATATGTCTTCAACTCCCTTTGTACATCAGGAAAACACATCAATTGCTCTACCTCACGGTGGGACTACAGTGTGCTCACTCTACACAGACTGAAGTACCTATCTAATATCATGAGCTCTCTAACATTCACTTGTGAGAAAAGGGAAGACACTGATTTTGTGTTTCATGCTGTATGCATGGAGTCCCCATTTGAGGATCCGTTTCCATGGCTCATAGAGCACACTTTTCAACACAGTTGCATCTTGTTCCTAATTTACAAGCAAACTGTGTCTGCCTTGAGATCTTGGTGCAAAGCAGTCCAGTGTCTACACAAAGTTGCTGACTGGCTGCATTTGTGGCTAATGAACCTTCCTGACTATATGACTTATTTTAGTATACCAAAAGGGAGGAAATCCTATCTTCTCATCAGCTACCCTATGGTACAGTATATCACCATGGCTCCATTGTCAGATATCTTTGTTGAACAAACAAAAACATTAAAAAAGTTTGCTTGATACCGCAGGACAAATCACAAAATATTTTGAGTTCTTTCCCTGTAAGTCTCAGCTATGTAGGAAAATTAATCTAACTAGCTACAAGAGGAGTTAGGAAGACATTCAAGAAGCTATTATTTGCATCATGGCATTGGATAAATGGCAAATACCAGCCCCAGGCAACCACAGTGCTTCTCAGTCTGATTTTTCAATAGCTTTTTTCTAATTCTCTTTGGACAGTTGAATGAATCTTCCATCTCTATGGACCAACTTTCTTTTGCTAAACCATCTGTTGAAGTCAGAGCCCATCTATTTTTTATGTTTTTATCTCTGTTATACTTTTTCAGATTGATACACCAGAAAATAAAATAGAACACTCTAGAATATCCAATATGATCTTGACAATAATGCAGATCTTAAGAGATCATAATTTTTAATCTGATTTTTCTTTAAACTAAAATAATCTTTTGGACTAAACTTTCTTTTGCAATTAATTTTTCTTCATAGCCGGATCAACGTTTAGTATTGCATTGCTGTTCTCAACTACATTATACTCTGGCTGCTCCAGTTTAGTCACAATCATTAGTGAATAAACCCCATTACTGATGCTTCTACAAGCATCTCAGTGGTGGAGCTGAAAATCTAGGTCAATTTTTTCACTGGAAAGTGAATCAAATTTCTTTCTGATTATATTGGAAAGTGTGTTAGGGTAAAACTCTGCTGTATGTCTTGGTAAACTTTAAACTCCCAAGCCTTGATCAGCATTACTAACCAATAGCATGAAATTACACACACTGTGTGCAGCAGCTACTAATAAATAGTCATCCAACTCATGCTTTATTACAGGTTGGAGCTTATCAACCCTGGGAACCACACGCTACTCTCATTTGCTTCTGTGTATTTCCAAATTCTCTCATCACTATGAAAGTATGACCAGGCAGGAATGTGAGATGGAATTAGCCCCTTAAGTCTATCTCATGGGGGAATTACATAAGTAAAGGAATATAACTGAAAATACAGATTAAAAGAATCCTAAACAAGGTGTTAAAAATCCCCTACTCTCCTCTGCAGTTTCAGCAGCTTCCCACTTCCATGATCTTTTTTTTTTTTTTTCCCAGTCTGAATATCTTAACAAAAATAACATTCCAGTGGGGCCATTGTTTCTGGACATGAAATCACCATTTAGCAGTCACAATGCTTTATGTGTGTTTTATTTTGTACCAAAATCCCCGCTCTTGCAAGGATCCAGAATACAAGGAAGATGACTCCTTCCTTCTTCCTGTACTACCCAGCACATGCGACTGTCAGCCTTTTATTGAGAGACATGAAATCATTATTCGGGCATCAAGAAGTGCTTTGTGTTACAGATGTGCATCATGGTACATATGTTCAACAGACTCTTCTGCACCTTTCCACTCTGTGGCTGCTTGATGACTGCCATGGCCACTTGCAGGGCTAAGGTCTGGAGGAACACTCTGGAGGCAAGAGAGGCTTCCATCCACGGTCTTTGGTAAGACTCCCTAACCACGGAGCACAACGAGTTCTCAGGGAGTAGTTGTAGTACTGAGACCTGCCTTGCTGGGAACCAGGCTGACACCTGACCCTACTTTGTAGGATAGGGTTTGGATTTCACTAATTTTAGTTTTAATGCTGCTATCTTGCTGAGAAGTTTAGGGAGTAGTACAGGCTGACTCTGTTTCGCCTTGCATGTGCAATGTTTTAATCCTCTGTCAGTCCCATAGGAACAAGAGGCCACATATCAAACCTCTGCTATCAGAATCATGGAATAATAGAATAAAAAAGATTACCCCAAAATAATCAGAATTATGGATACATGTGATGCTGTCTATCTTTTAGGATGATCTTCTGGGAAAGCACAAGGACTTTCTCTTTCTTCTACCCTCTCTGATGGTGCCATGTTAGGCAAGGAGCACAACACTGTGTCTCAGCTTCTTCCTTCACAAAATGGGTATAAGGCAATCTCCCTTCATAGAATAGGTATAAGGCAATCTATCCTTCATGCCATTCTTTGAGGTCTTCTGATGAAAGGTGCTAAAATAAGCACTATGTATTATTCATATATTAATTCGCTCTGGCATATTGGTTTCAGGAAACTTCATTTGAGTGCACTGGGAAATCAACATCAAAGAAATTCAGAGTTACACACAGTGAATACTCTCAGCAGTGCAGCAGGCCAAGCTTGACACAGCTCTGAAAAGCAAATAAAAACTGATCATAGAAACCCTATCTCCTTATGAGCAGAAAAGGAATGACAACAAAAAGTCTGTATAATAAATTTTCTACAGCATTGGGGGACATCTTGTACAGCTTAGTAGAAAAATTAGACCCTCTTAGGGCACCCTAAAATGTCTTTAGAGATAATTCAGTCAAGAAAGTGATGGTCCTGGACAAAATATTGATGAAAAACTTCCTGATATTTTAGGGAGAATTACTTCTTTAAGATGCTTTTGTTCTCTTTCAGGCTTCAAAATATCTGACTCCAGATTTATGTATATATGGAACAAAACGAGAAATGGGTAGATTCAGACTGGATGTTAGGAAGTTCTTCACCATGAGAGTGGTGAGACCTTGGAACAGCTTGCCCAAGAAGGTAGTGAAAGCCTCATCCCTGGAGGTGTTTAAGGTCAGGTTGGATGAGGCTCCAGACAGCCTGATTTAGTGTAAGGCATCCCTGCCCATAGCAGGGGGGCTGGAACTAGATGATCCTTGTGGTCCCTTCTAAGCCTGACTTATTCTATGATTCCAAAGTCTCACATCACATCTGAGATTGCGGAACAAACTCCTAGCACAAGAAGTTTTAGGATGCTCTTCCTTAGGAGCATTTATTTAATCATTTTAAAACTAACATTTTATATGTCAATCTCTATACCTATATATTTACCTTTTGTTTTTCTCCATTTCTCTCCATCATTTTAAAAAGGATATATTTCATATATGCATATAAAAAAAAAAAACCCAAAAGCACTCTGAACTCTGAGGGTAAAAGTATCATTTCACCAGACAGCACCAGGATGTTCCCAAAAAAACTTTATGGCACAATTTCCTCTAATGAACCTTGAAGATTAAACTCACAGTCCCATAAACAAAGGCAGTATATGTGCACTGAGGGAAGACAATTCATAGCAATTTTGTCAGCAAAATTGTTACGGTAAAGGCCTAAGCAACACTTCATCTACCTGTCACTTGTCTTGAAAGGGCAGATTACTTTTTCCTCAATCTTGGCACATCCAATTAAGGTAGACTTACAAGCCAGGCAGGTGTAAAGTGCAAGCCAGCACTTGTTCACGTTAGCAATTATCAATGGAAAAAATACATAAGTGCTGAGGCTTGGCACAACAGTTACCCTGGCAACCGTTAGCACTCAGAGCCTCAGCAGAGACTAACATGACAGTTTGACATCTTTTCCCATAAAAAAGATGATTGTATTTTTTTTTTTTTTTT
>VWYK01096368.1:0-14143 GCA_013399775.1 Semnornis frantzii
CTATTGTAATAGAGGCTCCAGAACCAGATGCAGGATGGACATCACCAGTGAAAATCTACCACTGAGCTCAGCTGCTCTGGCTGGGATTTATTTATTCATTTTACAGTTTCCCCATTGCAGGAGACACAAAAAAAGGGGGCAATACTGACCTAGGGTTGATTTCCATAGCCTGCAGCTGACACTGCTGCAACACAGTTGCAGGAAGAAGTCTATTAATGAGACCCAACCACTCCATTATTGACTGGTTAAGCACAGCAGATCTGGTCTAATTGTTTTCATGATGAGAGCTTAATTAAAGTGTCTTTAGTATAAAAAGTCTCACAATATCCTTGTTCAGATAGCGTCAGGGAGAGGCTCCAAAGCCTGCCTGGCTTTCAAAACTAAATTAAAAGTTACACCCAACACAAGGCTCTTCAAAAGAGAGCTTTTGTACAAGAGATCCTTGCAGCTCTCATCTCCAGCAGAGGAACACTTCAACTGCATCTCCCCACACCAAGAGACATCTTCTCACCCTGTACTCACTGTGCTGTGAGGCTGCAGCTCCCTTGGGTTGCCTGGAATGAGGAAGTGTAAGGGAATAATCCAAAAATTGTTTGGGTTGGAAAAAGCTCTCTAAGATCATAGAATGGTAAGGTTGGAAGGGANGTTCCAATGCCTGACCACCACCCCTGGAGATGTTCAAGAAACGTGTGAATGTGGTGCTTTGGGACATGGTTTAATGGACCTGGTGGTGTTAGGTTGATGGTTGGACTCAAGGACCTTAGAGGTCTCTTCTAGCTGAAATAATTCTGTGGTACCACTGCACTGGAGAGAAATGCTGCCCACATTCTGCCAGGCAGTGCCACAGCAGCCCCAGGGCACAGCAGGCCAAACACCAGAGAAAGAAAATTGTATGAGAACAAGCCTGCTGCATGCCAATGCTGGCAATCAGGAGGGAGCTGGTAATTTTTTAAACTGCTGCCCAAGCATCTGCTGGCAGACACGAGGGCAAAGGCAGGCTCCGGCCCTGGCTCTGCCTGCTGCACAGGAACAGCAGGCAGCCTGCTACCACTGCTGAGCAGCACACAGAAAATTAATTTCCAGAAATTATTTGTGCTCTGGCCAGAGAACCCGACCTTGTGGCTGAACTAGCCAGAGGAAAGCTAAGAGATATCTACAGCTTCTGATTCCAACACATCCAGGACAGACTGGAGAAATTACTACTCAGGTCCCTCTCATTACAGAATCACAGAACTGTAGACATTGGAAGGGACCTCCAGAGATCATCAAGTCCAACCTCCCTGCCAAGGCAGGATCACCCAGGGTAGTTCACCCAGGAATGCATCCAGGTGGGTTTTGAAAGTCCCCAGAGAAGGAGACTCCACAACCTCTCTGGGCAGCCTGTTCCAGGGCTCTGTCACCCTCACTCTAAAGAAGCTTCTCCTCATGTTGAGCTGAAACCTTCTCTGTCCCAGTTTGTAGCTGTTGCTCCTTGTCTTATTACTGCTGACCACAGAAAAGAGATTGGCCCCAGCCACTCGACACCCACCCCTCAGATACTTGTATACATCGATCAAGTCTCCTCTCAGTCTTCTGTTCTCTGGACTGAACAGCCCCAGGTTTCTCAGTCTCTCTCTGTAGGGTAGATGCTCAAGTCCCCCAGTCATCCTTGTGGCTCTCTGCTGGGCTTCTTCCAGCAGGTCTCTGTCTCTCCTGAACTGTCGAAGACCATTCAAGGGGTAACACAAAACCCATTTTCAGGGACCAACACAGGAGCACTGCTACACCCAGCCTCACCAGCACTCATCAGTCTGGTGAGGTCTCTCTTGGACTAGGTGTCCTTCAGAGGTCCTTTCCAAGCCCTGTGTGACTCTGTGATTCTCTGGCCAGACTCCTCAGTGAGGGACACAGTGTCCACGCAGAACAATAGGGTTTCACAGCCATGCTTCTTTTCTGTATGTTAAGCCAAGATTCTGCTTCCAAGTAGATGCTGGGCACCTTTTGGACACTGACAACAAACAGAGGGCTTAGTAGTAACAGTATTAACAACCAGAAAGAGTAGAATCACTTCACAATGTTTTGAAGGCACTCCCAGCCTCCAAGGGCAGGAGAGAGGAGCAGCTGTGGGCAGCCGAGCTGAGAACACTTTACATCCTCAGCAGCTGCTCAAGGCCACGCAAATGCTCCAAGGTGACACCAGGGTGGGGGCAATGGCCTCACTTTCACTGTGGCCCAGGTAACATTTTCAAACAGGTATAAAAGTTAAAAGCCCATCACGGTGTGAAACAGCCACCACCAGCAGTTACATCTGGGTATGCTCACGGCTACAATTTTGTCCATTCCAGTTAAACATAAAACCAGTTCCTGGAGAATTCTTTTCTCTTAACCTCTCTTTAAAAGTGAGTTGTAAAATTTTTTATTTTTTTTTTTAGTCATTAGGAAATGTGATCCTTTCACACAAGATGAACCACAGTGAAGCATTAAGGTTTTACAACCTCAGTGAATTTCTTCAAGCAGTCACCTTTCTGAAATGTCAGGAATTAGCTTTTGGCACGTGGCAGTTCTCCCCCAGTAAATAATCCCTGCAGACAAGTCTGATGAGGGAAGAAAACCAGAAGGGAAGAGTCCCAGCAGCAAACATCACCATTACTGTAATAAAAGCAAAGGAGATGGAGAAGTTCTCAGCACAGCAAAGGAGTAGGCAGAAATTAACAGAGTATTCCAGGCTGGTCTTTGGTTTTGGGATTGTAATTTTAAGCACTTCTGCTGCTTTGCCATCCACAGGGCTGGGAAAAGTCTACCACAGGGATTTGGCTCTACCTCAGGAGAAAGGCACCTGCACACATCACTGCTGTCCAGACCTCCCTTACTCAGCATGTGGCAGCAACACTTCAACAGCATCCTAGCCTGGATCAGCAATGGCGTGGCCAGCAGGAGTAGGGCAAGGATTGTCCCCGTGTACTGGGCACTGGTAAGGCTGCACCTCAAATCTTGGTTCAGTTTTGGGCCCCTCACTCCAAAAAGGACATGGAGGGGCTGGAGCAGGTCCAGAGAAGGGTAACAAAGCTGGTGAAGGGTCTGGAGAATAGGGCTGGGGAGGAGCAGCTGAAGGAATTGAGGCTGCTTAGTCTGGAGAAAAGAAGGCTGAAAGAAGACCTCTCTGCTCCCTACAGCTCCCTGAAAGGAGTCTGGAGTAAGGTGGAGGTTGGCCCTCTCCTCCCTAGTATCAGGTGATAGAAAGAGAGGAAACGGCCTGAAATTGTGCAGGTTGGAGATGTGGAACAATTTCTTTGCCACAAGAGTGGTCAGGCATTGGAACAGGCTGCCCAGGGAGGTGGCGGAGGCCCCATCCCTGGAGGGGTTCAAGGAACCTCCAACTGTGGACATAGCACTCGGGGACAGGGGTTAACGGCCATGGTGGTGTTAGATTGACAGTTGGACTGGGTGATCCTGGAGTGCTTTCCAACCCAAACCATTCTATGATTTATAGTGGTGCTAGTGGATAACAACGCCATGAGGTACCCAGTCCCAGAGGCACCAGGTGGACAACAACTGGGGTGAGAAAAGCTGGGGCAGATGAGCTACCAGCCCAACACACAGCCCTGAGGTTTAGTTCATTTCCATCCTCATCCCAATTGATATTCCCAGGCTCATTCCCTGGGCAAACACAGGGTGTGAGATTTACAGAGCAGTCCTGTCCCATCACACGTTTATTTTTGTATTGAGTGGACCCAGTGACAAGGACAAAACTATCTATTAGGAAACAAATTACAGTTATTTAGTGTCTCCAAAAAAATGTCTGGCTTTTAGAATCACTTTGCCTTTTAATATTTAATGACCCAGATCAAGAACAGAATGCTACCAAATGAGAAGCCAACTGGCAGGCAGCCCAGGTTAGAGATTTCTCCAGGATAAAGAAGCACCTTCTGGAACAGCTGCATTTGGTGGATCTGTGAAATGAGAACTTCATGGGGTTTGGTTTGCAGAACTCTAACAAACACATCACAACATGAAGCATCTCCATACATCATAGAGCAGAGGGAAAAGGCACTTCCAGCACTACTGCTTGGCTTTCTTGAAGCTCAGGGCAACCTCACCACCACCTTGCTTAGACAGAGAGCTCAAGCCTGCAATTCGGAGTCACATTAAACCTGAGCTGCAGGTGAGAAGACTTCTCTAAACACAGGCCAGAAGACATCTCTAAACCCACAATAGAGAAGTTAGGGACTACAATTTTGGGGATTAAAGCATTTGGATTAAAAATTGAAAGTCTGGAAGTTCTTATTTCATCCCAAATGAGTGCTTGCACTCAGTTCCCATCTCAGGAAGGAAGGTGATTATTGCCACACAAAGTCCTCTGCTACTTGCCTCCTGGAATGGTTTATACAGCACATCCAAGTGTGCTACTGCCAGCATCTTCTGCAGGCTCTGCAGCTGGAAAACAAAGCTCCAGTTGGTATCAACAGCCCTGGCCTGACAACTGTGCTCTCACCCCAGCATATTTATTATGACTGGGAAATGATAACATCTCATTTTCAGTGTTTTGGGAACTCCAGCTGACAAAGCTTGAGATGGAAGCTCTGTGATTGCTTTCTCTCAGCATCCTACAAGGCCACCTCCCAAGTCTCTGGTTGCTGAAAGTCTCTCCTCATTTGGGAAGTGAAGCAGCCAGTTTCCCTTGGCAGGCAGAGATGCTGCATGCCCAATGGTATGATGCTGTGCTTCTTCCCAGGGGCCTTACGTCTGATCCGTGCAGCACTGTAGATGAAAACTACCACAGGAACAGCAAGGAACCATAAAACAAAACAGGATCCCACAGACCAGCCAGGTCTAATGTGCCTACCAGCCTCAGAATAAGCTGAACATTGTAGTACCAATGCAGTTACAACACAGGCTGTGGGCAGTGGAATAGTTTCTTGGTCTTGCTTACAGTGTTCAGTGGGCAGCAACCCCAGGTATGTCTGACCAGCTTCTACTGAAACCCAGCTATGACATCTTTAATTTTACAGGCAATGAGAAATGCTAATCAGCTCTCCAAGGACAGCCAGGCAGCCAGTTTCAGAGCTTCTCTCAACAGGTATGGGCTGCCTGATAGAATCATAAAATGGTTTAGGCTGAAAGGGACCTCAAAGATCATCCAGTTCCAACCCCTCGCCATAGGAACCATCTGCAGTCTCCATCCAAGGTGGTGCAAAGGTCTGACAATGTGAGAAACCAAATGTACCCTGCAAACCTCCACAGTGCCACTACAGGAGAATGTCCTGAAGCAAGACACCAGCTCTGCTGCAGCATGCAGACACCTTCCACACACCCTGTAATCCACAGAAACAAAGACACGAGCCCCTGGCCCACACCATGCTGTTCAAAAGAGGGTTGAGCAGAGCTTTGAGCAGAGTGGTAGGTCCCCAAGCCCCGCATGCTGACCCCACAGAGAACAGCAGCATGCTCACGTTCTGCAGCCAGCGAGCTCCTTGTGGCTGCTGCAGAGCAGGTTTGGCCACAACACCTACTTCATAGATTCAGAGAACCAGAGAATGGTTTGAGTGGGAAGGGACCTTAAAGATCATCTAACTCCAACTCACCTGCCATGGGCAGGGACACTTTCCACTAGACCAGACTGATCAAGGTTTCATCCAACCTGGCCTTGAACACCTTCAGGGAGGTGGTATTCATGACCTCCACGAATAACCTGTTCCAATGTCTCACTGCCCTTACTATAAAGAATTTCTTTGAGCAAAAAAACCTGGAGAGATACAGTGTAGCCTCTGGGATGTGACATTTGAGTGGTCTGCAAAAGCTGCTGAAGAGTGTGACAGCAGGAGGTCACTTTGGATGGCAGTATGGGTCCACCACACTCTTCTGCCCAGGGCTGGCCTGCAGCAAGGATAAGGCTTGTCACTGCCTGCTCATGCTCAGGGTCACCTCATTGTCCTAAGGCTATACAGAGTCACTTCAAGGTTGGAAGAAAATACTTGTCACTCCACAACCACCACTGAAAAGGGAAGATGCCAACAGAGTGCAGGGTGCCTGTAGGGCAAACACACTAAGTAAGAAATGTGCCACAAGAGGAGGGTTTCTGGGGATGAACAGCCTGTTCTGGAGGTTACAAACCTCCTCTGGCTGCAAGTGAGGCACAGAGGCTGCAAGGACCTTACTTTCCTTTGCACAAAGCAATCAACATCCACCTGAACAAAGAGCTCTAAATTGTAAAGCACAAGTTGATTGAGCTCAGGTAAGACTAGAGAGTGACTCTGACCTCTGGACTCAGACATATGCCAGCCTGGTGCAGCAATCACCACCAGCCTGACATTAAACACGATTCAAAGCTTTAGGAAAGGTGAGAAAATTGCATTTTGAGGGTAACTCAGGTTAGGTAAGGTGATTAGTCCCTGAAGGAGGCTTGCAAATATGCTAGGAAGGGACTTTTTACAAGGGCATGTAGTGACTGGATTAGGGTCAATGGCTTTGAGGTGGGAGAGTGGAGATTTAGACTGGAGATTAGGAAGAAATGCTTTAGAGTGAGGGTGGTGAGACACTGGAACAGGTTGCCCAGGAAGGATTTGGTTGTCCCCTCTCTGGAGGTGTTCAAGGCCAGATTGGATGAGGTCTTGGGCAATCTGGTGTAGAAGAAGGTGTCACTGCCCATGGCAGGGAGTTGGAACTACATGATCTTTAAGGTCACTTCCAACTCAAACCATTCTCTGAATCTATGACTATGCCATGCAGTGATGGGTGCTCCACAACCCTGATCTAAAAGAAATCTTGGGTTCTAAGCTGGAGAGGCCAGCAGCTCCACAACAGGCTGTTCTGTAACCCTGCTCTACTGTTTTTTCCTAATGCAGAATAAATACTGATTTCAGAAGCGTAGGGTTTCCCAGCCCTATTCTACAGAGAAATTGGAGGCTTCTCCTGGCCGTGGCAGCAGTGGCACAATCACATTATGGATGAGAGCGAGGCTCTGCAAGGCCCAATGGTGTGAAACAAAGAGCCACTTACATCAATCTTTCCCTAAGCAGCAGGCTCTATTACCCCAGTATTTAAACAGAAATAGACTCAATTTCCTCCACAGCACAGCAAAAGAAATAACATTACAAGGCTACAAGCAGCTGCAATGGCTGGGAGCATCTAACAGCCACAAAAGAGCACTGCCAGCATCCCTGCAAGGCTCCACTCCCTGGGGATGCCGAAGAGCAGCACAGCTCAGCCTGGCTGGCACCGCAGCCCTGCAGCTCCTCAACCTCAGCCTCCTGCCCAGTAACAAGGGCACAGGAGCACCAGCCCTGTCTGAGGGCCTCCCACCAGCCCAAGTGTCTCAGCCCTGTCCTGTGCTCTCCTTGCCCACATGCTGGTGCCCTGCATCACTTCTGCTGCTCAGTGTGGGCACAGGGCCAGCATTGCCACCCCTTCAGCAGTCACAGGGGACATTGGATCTAGCATATCCAGCTCCCTGTGCTGGGTCATAGGACACAGCAAGGGCTTCCAAAATTTGGGATTGCCTGCAGAGGTGACTACCACTGCACTACTGACCCACAGTCAACCCCAGACACTGCAGCTTGCACCAAGCAACTGCCAGCTATGCCACAGAGGGCAACCCTGTGCCTGGAGAGAGGACTCGGGGTGTTGAGGCTGCCAGCCTGTTCTGACACCGGCACCTGGAGCTCCCAAGGTGCTGCCTGTCAGCCTGCAGCCACCAGGCAGCAACGCAGAGAGTGCTGGGGCTGAGCACAGAGGTCAGGGTTGCCCACTGAGAGGACGGGAGGCAGCCTCTGGACAGGACCTTGCCGAGTGTCAGAGGGCAGCTGTGGTGCAGCAGGACCAGTAGGCAACGAGCCCTGGCCGCAGAGCTGGGGGGCACAGGAGACATCCTCGTCTCCCAGAGCCCATCCTGCATCACAGGCAGCTCCTGGCAAGGAGGGAATGCCACCTCGTGGTGCTGCCTGCCAGCGCAGGGCATCGGCACGGGTGGGCACAGCCGGGCTGGGAAAAGCCAGAGAGAGCATCAGGGTGGGCACAGCCGAGGGGAGCTCTGCCTGTCCCTCGGATGAGGCAGAGCAGAGCATGGGCACCGTTCCTCAGCACAGCCCCTGACCTGCTATGTGCCAGCCTGTTGGAGGGTCTCTCCAGAAGGGAACCAACATGAACCTCTCATCACTGGAAATGCAGGAGCAGAGGGGACCCCCAAGGCCTGCCCAATTCCCTGCAGCAGAAGGAAATAGCACCCCATGCCCTGCTTAGGGCCCATCTGTCATCACCTCTGTATCAAGGAGCTTCCCACATAGCAGCCTACACCTGGGGAAGCACAACCCCAGCTGCTGCCACTCCAAAACTGTACTCTCGTGACAAAGATGCAGTTCCTTGTGTGACATGTCCCTGCTTTTCTTTAAAAGGAAGTCCCAGGGAGTTCCTGCAGGAAATTTCTTTCCAGGTTGACTTGTTCTAAAGACATCTCTCCTCTATCACACTAAGAGGACCCCAAACAAATCAGGGGCAGCAACTAAGCCTCTCAAACCCTCCAGAGCTTTGAAATGAGGTTTTGCTGCCCTGGCTGCTGGTTGCAAGTGATTCCTGAAGATGCTGTGGGGCCTGAGGTTGTGGAGTCTCCTTCTCTAGAGACTTTTAAGAACCATCCGGATGCAATCCTGGATGACCTGCCCTAGGTAATCCTGCTTTGGAATTGATGATCTCTGGAGGTCACTTCCAACCCCTGACATTGTGTGATTCCACATTTGACAGATGCAGAACCACGAGCACAGCACCAGCAGACAGTAGTTTGGAGGCACCATGACCTCTGTAGCCAGAAAGCCCTCAGCTCCCCAGCACAGGGAGGCTCAAGCAGTGACAGGGTTAACTCCTCATTTCATGCCTGCATTCTCAGCTTGCAAAAACCTGACAATTAAAATTAGCCCAAGAATTCCTGTGCTCTCATTGAAGCCTGCAGAGGTATTGATTGTTTTCCCCAAACAACAACAAGCAGAATTGATTGCATTGATCACTACATTGAGCCCAGGGAATGGAGACCCCTACCTGTCTTTCCTGACTGGGATGTGTGCCATCTGTTATCCAAAGCAGCAGCTCCTGAGCACTGTTTCTGAGAAGTTCTTTAAGGGGAATAGCAGGCCTGGAGAAGCAGCCCTGTATTTAACAGCATAGAGAAACCACTGCAGCTTACAGGGAGTGATTTGTATAAAAAGGAAACATTTCCAAGCACTGAAGGGCTGGTTTTACAGGCGAGATCAAATGGAGCCCAGAGAAAGCAAAGTGATAGCTTCAAAGACTTGCACAAAATAATAATATTTAAATTCACAAGGATTCTGATTCTCTCTCTTTTTTTTGACTGCAAGGGAATGAGGCTGTGACACCACAAAAATCAGCTAAACCTCTCCAGACTCCTCCACTTTGCTACCGGTTTGGAAAGGTAGCTGCTGAGAATAAATGCAAATTAGAGAAGCAGCCCAAAGGCCCTGCAGAGCTGGCTGGTTGTGGTCGGGATCGATAACACAACACCCAGACACTCTTCTTCCAGATACAAATCAATTGGTCACACTCAATGTTTGGTTTATCATTTAGGGCTCACTTTAAATAACACCTGAACTCACCTAAAGGCCACTATCCAGCACAAACTGCTCTGCTCCTGCAGGCTGGGCCACTGAACATGGGGCAGGGCTCTCTTGGACACTGCCTAAACCAATCTGGGTTTCCTGCAGCCTCAGAGACACCACAGCTCTGCCTGGCTCCAGCCACACCAGCCAGGCACATCACAGAATCACCGAAGCACAGAATTGTCTTGGCTGGAAAGTCCCTCTAAGATCATTCAGTCCAACCACCAATCCAACACCACCATGGTCATTAAACCAGGTCCCCAAGTGCCATGTCTACATTTCCTGGACATCTCCAGGAACACCTCCACCCTAGGCAGCCTGTTCCAACGCCTGACCACTCTTGCAGCAACGAAGTTGTTCCTATTCTCCAACCTAAACCTGCCCTGGCACAGTTTCAGGCCATTTCCTCTCCTTTTACCACCTGCCACTAGGAAGAAGAGACCAATCCCCACATGGTTCCAACCTCCTTTCAGGGAGTTGTAGAGAGCCAGAAGATCTCCCTTCAACCTCCTCTTCTTCAGACAGGTGAGACAGAAAGTAATGTCCCTAACTCCAGTAGGATCCTTCCTTGTCCACATCACAGCAACCCAAAAGGTGACCTTGACCCTTGCAGACCGCCACCTACCCAACACATTCCTCCAGATCATGCTCTGCTGGCACCTGTCCTCCCACACTGCCCACAAAGGGGATGTTTGCTCCAGAAACACATGGCAAAGACTGAATCTCTGTCAGCACATCTCTGAACTGACACACAAGAACATATCCAGACATGTCCAGAGGAGGCCACGAAGATGATCCAGAGGCTGGAGCACCTCTGCTGTGAGGACAGGCTGAGAAGGTTGGGGTTGTTCAGCCTGGAGAAGAAAAAGCTCCTAGGAGACCTTATAGTGGCCTTCCAGTATTTGAAAGGAGGTACAGGAAAGCTGTGGTGGCTTGGAACAGCAGGACCAGAGCTGATTGCTTTGAAATGAAACAAGATAGATTTAGATTGGACATCAGGAAGAAATTCTTCCCCACAAGGTGTTGCGAGCAGCCTGGGAAGTGTTCCTACCTACATCAGGACATTGGAACAAGATGATCTTTAAGGTCCCTTCCAACCCAAGCCCTGCTGTGATTCTCTCACCCCAACACCTGAGGTAGCAGCTCCAGCTGAGGCAATGCGTGGGATTTATGAGCCAGGAGCTGCCTTGGCACAAACATGCCCTTGAAGAACCCTGACTCCTTTGGCTTTGGTCTCCTCTGAGAGCATGTCTGGTTGCACCTTCCCACCCTATTTTGCAACATAACAGCATTCCAAGGTTCAACTTGCAGAGCGGCAGCAGAAAGGAGAGGAGCAGGAGCCCTGAAGTCAGCTTACACTGTGGCGTTTCTGAGTAACTATGGCAATTATTTTTTCAATCATATCAAGCCCCTGGTTAAAAGCCTGTGATGCACTTTGCTGTCACACACAAATGAGGATTATTTTAACCTTTCTGCTCTCTGCTGCTGGCTGTCATAATTAGCCTCCCTGCTCACCTCCAACTGCCCTTCTCCCAGCAGATGGAGGCACACGACAGAAGACAATTCCCATTTGCATTTCCACTCTGCTGCAAACCTCTCGCAATGAGCAGCACCAGCTCTGCTGTTCCTCTCACTTCGAATTGCCAAGCACTCCAGAAAATCAGCAGAAGGTGGCTCTGCCTTTTCCAAGCCTGCTCAGAGTTTCCGAAGGAGTCCTTCAGAGCACATCCCAGCTTAGCCATAGTGTGGCAGTCTACACTGCAGTTAGCAAAACGGCCTGCCCGTGCCTGCCTCAGAGCTCACGACTTCTGCAGCAGCCAGAGAAGCAAATAGGTTTGCTTTTCTGCCCTTTTTTTGCACAGCCCTGTTCTAGCGCCAAAAAAATGAAAAAAAACCCAAAACCTCCCTAGAGATGCTTAATATTGAAGCTGGCAGACTCCAGACTAAGCATCTGTGCCTGGATTTGCTGCTCAAAGGTCTTGACATTTTAGCTTGTGAAGATATTTTGTGTTTCTCTCTTTGTAAAAGAATTTCAGACACGCGACGGTTTAGGTTTCAGTACGGTGCACACCACTACAGACCTCATTTTGTACCAAACCAGGGGAAAAAACAACCCAGGCAGTCAATGAAAACTAAGCCATGCCACCATATCTTTTAGAAATCCACATCTCATCAGTCATTTCCTCATGAGGTGGACACTGGGCAAGAGAGGCTGACCCCGCCAAGACCATGTGCGGAAGCCTGGTGACCTCAGCGAGCACAATGCCAACCTTACAAGCCTGCAGCAAACAGGAAAAACTTGTTATTTCATGGTAGAAGTGCAACATATCATCATCCACTCCTACCCTAACCCATAAAACCAAGCCAGTTTCTGGGGATCTGACAGATTTAATACCGAGTTACTCAGAACCAGGTTTTCTCTGCCTCCCAGAGCCCAATGCAGAGGGAGGGAACCAGGATGGACACCATGAGAGGACACTGGGCAGTGTCAACCACAGGACCCAGTACTCTGAACAGCTGCCCAAGTGTGTCCCCCACAAACTGAAACACTCTGGATGCCTCCTGATCCTGCTTTTGTCAAAGCCAGACCTCCACGGGTGGCTGGCTGAGGGGAAAAAAAAAGTTGGCTGCATCAAGGCTGAATGTAGCCTAAAGTTAACATTTGTTTAAACATCTTGTCCTGCAGAGAACATTCAGAAGCCCAGGGGGGTTGTGCAAGGCCAAGTCCTGTACCATGCAGCTGCTCACTTCTGTCCTTAATGTTTGAAGACATGGCCAAAATAAACACAGCAGAGGCTGCTCGACCCTCCGCCTTGCCGCTCACAGGAGACAGCCACAGACAGAGGGCAAAAGCCCCACATCAGCTTGCAATGAAGATTAGAATTCATCCTTTTTTCAGAGGAAAGCCCCAACAAAAACAAGCAGAGTTTTGATGCACACCTTGGAGTTTGTGTCTGAGAGGCAGCAGGATGCTGTTTTGCTGGGAGCAGGTGAAACAGAAATGCTGTCACCTGCCATTAGCACAGCCTCTGCCACTGCAAACCATTTCCATTTTAATGTCTACTGAGAAGTCTGATGATTGTTGCACTACAGCATCAAAAGCTGTGCTGTACCCAGCAGTGATGCAGAGGTCAGGACCCTGCGAGGACAGAAAACCAGAATTCATTTCTACTGACCTGACCTTTCCTTCAAGCAGATCCCAACCACCACGGCAGAGCCCCTGAAGGGCACATCCCTTGTGCCATGCTCCTGAAGAGCCCATCAAGGCTCACAGACCTGCACACAACCCCTGAGGACCAGAGCCTGTGGCAGGAGCAGGATTGGGTGGCTTTCTTCACTACATCAGAGTCCCTCTTGCATGTTTCAACCACATCACATACTGCAAGTAGCAATGAGGCTGCTTCTGCACAAGAGAAATCAAGGAATGGTTTGGGTTGAAAAAGCCTTCCAGGATCATTGAGTCCAACCATTGACTGAACATCACCATGGCCTCTAAACCAGGTCCCCAGGTGCCATGTCCACACACTTCTTGAACACCTCCAGGGACAGTGCTGCCCAGGGAGGTGGTGGAGTCCCCACCCCTAGAGGAGTTCAAGAAAGGTGGGGGCATGGCGCTTGTGGACAGGGTTTAGTGGACATGGTGGTGTTCAGTCAATGGTTGGACTCAATGATCCTGGAGGGCTTTTCCAATCCAAACCACTCCATGATTCTAAGATGTTTTTTCCACTAAGAGTGGTGAGATCCCAGCCCAGGTTGCCCAGAGAGGTGGGAGGTGCCCCATGGAACTATTCTAGGTCATGTTGTCTGGGACTCTGAACAACCTGCTTTAATTCCAGATGTCCCTGACGACTGCAGAGGGGGTGGACTAAATTTAGAAGTCTCTTCCAACCCCAAACCAGTCTCTGAGGTCAGTGTTGGCTGCTCTAGCCAGGTCACTGCTCAGACCACACCCAGCTCTGCAGGCTGGGCCCAGAAATGGTGGAGCATGAGCCTTTGGCTGACACTGAATAAGAGTAGTAACATGGTTAAAAGTAACCCATGGCCCCAACAGCATCCTCAGCTTTAGGAGAGCCCAAACCTCTTTTCCATGTGAAACAGACTAGCATTTATAGGGTAAATCAAACCAGTGCACTGCCAACAACAAAACAAGTGCACCTAAAGTGAGGGGAGCAAACCCAGCCAGCACTGCTCTGAGCATGGCCCTCAGAAGCCATCCCTGATGCTGTGCATGGGCAAGCCCTGCAGTGCCCAGGCCTCTGAGGCTCCAGAGGCAGAGAAGAGCACAGTCTCTCCCTGTGCCATGCTGGGAGGAGCAGAAATAGCTGACACAGGCAGCAGCAGCACGAGTGGTTGAGAAACACGATAATTACCCAAACCTGATAAATATTGATTCTATAAATGCAGCTTTGCCTCCAGTTTTATCATAAACAAGAAACCATCAAGCAACATTATTCCACCTGCTTGCTTGTTTCTTATCTTAAGCCAGAAAATTTTGAAGCAGGCCCAACTGTGAGATCAAGGAAGTTAAATCTGGGGGAAGAAATCTGCTTGACCACAATTCCTGG
>VWYK01096368.1:14223-134963 GCA_013399775.1 Semnornis frantzii
CAAGGACTTTGTTTGTTTTTATCACAGATCCTGATAGGATAAATGAAATCAATTAAGTATCTCCTACAGATTTATGTGCTTGGGCTTTGGTTTGGTGGGGTTTTTTGTTTGTTTAGAAAAAAAGAGCAACACCAAAACCAAACTGGACCCAGTACCCACTGAGCAATTCAATAGGAAACATTTCTGACCATTTAAGTATTGCAGAGAAATCTCACAACCTATCACAGGGAAACAGAAACTCAGCCATAAATTACTCAGTCCAGGTTTGCAGCTTCAACATGAGGCACCTCTGAGCAGCCTCTTTGAGTCTGAGAGGCAACATGCAAATGAAGGATGCATTAGCATTACTTGTGAATATTAGAAGTTAATGTTTTGGGGCAAAAACCACCATTTCTCCTGTCTCAATCCACCTCTGGAAGCCCCTCCATGTTCTGTGCCACCAGTGGTGGCCTGCAAATATCCCACACCACTGTTTCACCTCAGCTAATTAGAGTTTACCTACTGCAGATTACAACATGGGATTAGTATTAGGCAACAGAAGTTCTGCTCAGCACCAGCCTGATCCCAAAAAGTGCTGAGCATGGGACAGGGGAATTTTAGTTCAGCACTTCCTCATAAGTAGCCTGAAAACTTAGTAACTTCTGTTTGTAATAATGGACTATTGTACAGTTTTACAGCTCCGGGTTTGCAAAGAGTTTTCAATTTCTTCCCTTAAACCAGACCGCAAAGGAGTCACTGTGTCCACAAGAGCAGGTGTGCAGGCTCCAGGAGATGCCTGTGACACTGCAGGGCCAGCACAGAGTTAACTGCAGAAGGCAGAGTCAGTTAAAACCCATCGGCAAGTTCAGACCTAGGGGAGGCATTTGTCACACAGACTTTACACCCACACATCACCAACACGACCCAACAGCACCAATTTCTCCTGCTTTTAGTAATGTTACTCAAGTGCCCAGCGTGGCAGGATCTGGCTGTGCCAGGCACCAATGTGCTGGCTGAGGGGCAGTGCCAGCGGATTCCAGCTGAGGCAGAGGTTGCGGCTCCTTCGCTTCTGAGTGCTGACACTTCCTCCGGCGCCTCTGCAGCTAGGTGGGTCCGGGCCGATCGAAGCAAAACTGGCTCACGCAGTGGACGAGGGGACAGCTGCAGCGTTCACGTTTGGGTGCCTTTCTCATCCTTTAAACACTTGTCCTGACGTCCAGGCTGCTCAAAAGTTAAATAGCTCCGCGCTTGCCACAGAAGCTCCCGGTGACGCCGGTAGCCTGCAGCGGGGGGGATGGCGCTGGTCAGGCAGCGCAGATGTGGCAGGGCTGCAGCCCACTTTCATTGCAAGCCGGGCACCGCAGAGCCCGGTAGGACTCTCTGAACCTGTTTGCCAGCATTGAAAACTTGCTGCCATGGCACAGTGAGCACGGAGCACAGCCCGAGCCTTTACACTGAGAGCAGTCACCTCCCACAGCTCTGGCCTGAAAGAGAGACCATGAAAACAGACCTGTTAGTGGCTATCAGACACCAGAGTCAAGAACACACCTGAAAGTGGGAAATTCTGGTCTTTGGAGTAGTTACTGCTCCCCATGTGCCTCTCTGCCAATATCCTATTCTCTACAGCAAGATCATTAAGAAAAAAGTTCCTGTATATGTGGGGACAATTTGTGGATCCTCCTAAAAAAAAAAAAAAAAAAACCACACACCCACAAAACAACACCCAAGAAGTTCATGTATTCATAGAATGGTTTGGCTTGTAAGGGACCTCAAAGATCAACAAGTTCCAACCCCTCCTGCCATGTACAGAAACTCCTCTCACTAGAGCAGGTTGCTCAAGGCAATCAGTCTTGGGCACCTCCAGGGAGGGGGAATCCACTACCTTCCTGGGCAACTTGTTCCAGTGTGTCCCCACCCATACTGGGAAGAATTTCTTTCCAATATCCACTCTAAATCTGCCCTCCTCCAGCTTCAAGAAGTTAATGTGACTGAGTTTCTATCACAACACTTCCAGCTTTTCTCCTGCAAGGGACTGCACAGCTCCACCCATCCATCATCTCAGCTCTGCAGCCTGCTTGGAGCCACGCTTCATTTCTTCAAGCATGTCTCCTCGCTCTCCTCCTCTCATCCCTCATCACCAACACAAACAGCTTCTTTCAAGCTGTCCCCTTGTGCCTGCAACTCCCTCCCAGGGTGCCAGACAGCCTCTTTCAAATCCCATCTTAAAATTCAGTGCTTCCACAGAGCCCAGAAATGATTCTGTATCTCCACCTGGAAGCACATAGCACAGTGTAGGTGTCAGGTTCAGAGCCCTGCATTGTTCCCACACAGTGATCAGTGCTTTACATGGCACCATGGAATGAGCTTTAACTGAGATGTGGGAAGCTGACACCAGATGTGCTTCACATCAGTGCCTGCTCATGAGGCACATCTGCTTATTGACAGTCCAAATTAATTGGTGCCTGCTTATTGGTGGTCCAAATTAATTGGTATCTCAGAAGAATAACTGTCCTGAGGTTGTTCATCTTCAGATGAGCATTCATAACACTAGTGGACAGAAAAGTGCAAAATCATTCTATGAATATAATTGATTTAAGACCTGCATGGTTTACTTTTAGTTCCCAGACATCAAGGAGAACAGAACAACTTTGCTGAGTTCTTTCAGGGTTAACAAATGCTTTGCAGGAGGTGTTCTCCTCCAAAGGTTGTTCCTTCAGTGAGGGTGGGCAGAGGAAGGCACTCAATTACCTTACAGAGGTTCTTTTCCACATCTATCCCCTCAAAGGCCAGGAATAAGCTTTTGGTGACTCAAGTAGGTGTCTGCTGGAGATGGGATGAATCTTGGCTTCTGTCTTAAAGCTGTCTTTGATAAATCAAGTTTAGCTCAAAACTGCCAAAGGCCAAAATCCTTCCTCTATTTCTTAAAGATGTGTACAGTTTCCATGGGGTCCTTGTGCAAGGGAACCATCAAGCCTCTGGTGCAGAAGGAGCTGCACTCAGCATGGGTCAGTCTTGGAGCTGCTTTGTATTTACCCTGCACAACAAGGCTCTGTCTGTGGCATCAAATTATGGTCAGAGTAATTGGGATTCTGACCAACAAAGACTAACCCTTGGGAAAACAAGTGGAAGGCACAGCCTCATTCCAGCTGATACTGAGACTGGAGCCTGGGGCAGTCTCAGCCACAGAGCAGCTGTGTTTAGCCTCCTCAGGCTGGAGAAACCCTAAGCTGCTCCCACTCCTCTGGGACATGGGGACGACAGGTGAACCAAAGCCAAGACACATAAACATCACTGATCTCCAGGGAAGGAATCAAGTCCTCAATCATGTCTCAAGGGAAACATGAGCATCTGGATAGAGAAAAGCTGTCCCCAAAGCACCAACTGCAGAGTAGCCTTGAAAGACTTTCTCCCAAGAGGAGAGAATAACAAAGCGATGCTTTAAAGCCAAGTTTAGTTAAGTGCCAGATACCAACATGGGTAGGGACACTCAGTGGTCTGACCAGGACCATGAGACTCAAAAACCTGCAGTGGAGGAAAAAAAAGTAGTTTCCATTTTCTCTTACCTGCACATACTGGTTGCAGGCAGCCTTCATTTCCACTTCTTTTTTATGTCCACCACCAAGCCTCTCTTTCCTTTCGCGGTACACGAAGGCCCAGTCACTCACTCCCTCGGTCTGGATGACTCTCCTCATGAGCTCTTTCTGGTCCATCGGCGCACGGATGATTTTCAGGTTGTTAGTGTAGATGATGATCTTGCCAAAATCTAGAATTGGGGAAGCCTGCAGAAGGATCTTATCAGTGTCTTGCCTGTATAAATACACTCTACAGTGAGCATCCCTGAGCTTCCACAGGCACATCTCTTCTACTTGATCATCTGCAGCTCAAGATATCTCACCAACGCCCCCCAGAGTGCTGAGCAGAATGGGGTGGAGTAACAGCCCAAATGGACCACAAGATCAAAGCAAGACTTTGGGTCAAGGTTTAGGGGCCTCACTTTCATGGCCTGGGTGGGATGTAAACTCTGATTCCAACCCACGTGCAAGAAAAGGCACAATTCTAAGAACAGCAGTATTGGCATGTGTGGAAAAGCAACTTCTGCTGTAGGGACTCACCTGTGGTTCTTTGAAGGTTGGCTAGCTGGAGGATGGGAAGGTAGAGAGGGGTTTTCATGGATTTGTCCATCAGTTCCCATGCTGGTGACCTGTGCAGCCTGTGCTGGGTTTTCTGAAGAAGACTTTCCCTTGCCACTTATTAATGCTGGGAAAAGGGTTAGATGATAAAGAAATCTCATGATCTAATCTAAACTGTTTCCCTAGCACTGAGGAGGCAGCTCACTTAACCACCTCTGGGCACACTTGGATTTATGTTCTTTTCTAATAGCTTTAAAGCCAAGCTTGACATGGCCAAACATTGCTGAAAGCAGCATTTGCTCACCTGGTCCCTCTTTCTCTTGGCACCAGGTATCACATGGCAGTCCCCACAGCCTATTGTCTTACACACACTGCATAGTTCACTCCTTTCAAGTATCTGTGTCAAGAAGTGATGCAAGAGGAGATGTTCTCCTAGAGAAATACCCTGCCAGAGTCACATCAGCTGAGGTGAGGTGGCTGGTGGCTCTCCTGGGAATTGGGCACCTGATATTTCATGGGGAGACTGGTAGAGGGGAAGGCAGGGGAGAACAGGTCCTTACCCTGTGTATAAGGTTTTAAAAGCCTCCTATCTGTTAGAGATGTGGTGCCTCCAAATGTTAAATGTGTGTTGATATAGCACTGGTTCTGGACAGGTGATTACTCAAGGTATTTATGGTTGGGGAAAGCAGGGAACAGATGAGTCTCACCCAAGAGCATAAAAGAAATTAACATGTGGATACAATCCCATCAGTGCTGTCTGCAGGCAGCAGAGGTTCAGTGTGGTTTGATATTTTCAGTTGCAATGGATTGCCAGGCTGTAAAGCTCAACTACCAGCAAGGTTTCCTACACACCTTTGATTAGCACCAAGAATTCATAGATTCCAGTGCGTTCAAATCAAGGCCATAAAGAGCATTTTATACTCCAAAGAACTTTAGCCTCTCTGTGAGTGCCAGAAGGACCTTCCTTACCTAGCCAAAGACCACAATAGATGACAACATGACTTGACATGGCAATGGTTGGTGTAGTTTCTCTGGAGATACTCTCTGCCCTTGACCTTTCTGCCAGCAGCTGGGATACCACCACCAAGCAGAGCTGTGGTACTGGGGTGGGGGCTAGACAACAGGCTGCCTACACAAACTGCTCATCATCTAGTCTTAACAGGGCTGGAAGCAGGCATCTCCCAGGGAAGGCCTCAGAATCAACTCAGCAAACCAGCTGGCCTCACACCACCTTCCTTTTTATTATCTTTGAGCCGACTCAGCTCAAGTTTCACAAGCCTGCTGGCTCTATCACATCACATAGAATCATGGTATCTTAGAGCTTGGGTATCAGTGTCACCAACAGAGCCCTTGTGCCATCACTGTTATGAGTTGTTTAGTTGGTTGATAAAACCTACCAGTAGCAAAAGATACACAAATCTAATCTGACAGGGTAAGAAATGAGCAGAATTTGAGTTCATCAATTTAACAGCTATCACACATGCACTGGCTTTTTATTGGCATTCAAGAGACATTTCCATCAATTATTTTGTTAACATAGAATCAATGTAACCAGCAAAACCGAGATGGGAGTTTCACAGTGGCTAAGAGGAATTCTGACCTGACAGAGGATAAGGATGCCGAAGGCTCACTGGTACACTGATAGTGGCACTTCTGCCAGCTGAAGTCATGCAACTTCAGTGTTTAAACAGAAGAAAATATCCACCTTCCATTCGGTTGCGTTAGGATTATCTATAGTCATAATATAGATCATATATGTATACATATGTATGTGTGTGTGTGTGTAGAAACATCCTATCTTACTCTACAAGTTGTGCAGATGCAAATAAACCAATGAAAATCATCACAGAATGTTAGGAGTTGGAAAGAGAACCTTGGGGATATCTGGTCTAGTCCCCCTGCCAAAGCAGTATCACCTAGGATGGCTCACACAGAAATGCATCCAGGTGGGTTTGGAATCTCTCCAGAGAAAGAGACTCCACAACCTCTCTGGGCAGCCTGCTACAGGGTTCCAGCACCCTCACAGTAAAAAGGTTTCTCCTCATGTTGAAGTGGAAAAAAGTGGTTTCCCGTTTGTGCCCATTGCCCCTTGTCTTATCACTGGGCACCACTGAAAAGAGCCTGGCACCTTCTTCTTGACACCTACCCCTCAGAAATTTATAGACAGTGATAAGATCCCCTCTCAGCCTTCTTTTTTCAAGACTAAACAACCGTGAAGAAAATGGAGCACAGCAAGCAGGTGTCCTTCACTTGCTGGCCACACTTCTGCAGGACACAAATCCTGCCAGAGTACAGAATTGATGAGGTGCAGGCTGGAAAGTTACAGCCACCCTCTTAAATTCCTGAGAAGACAAAACTGGACTTTATCTGAAGGAAGCTCCAGTGTGAGGTTCCTTTACTACAAAAATTCCTTGGCCTGAAGTTGGCTTCTGGTTTGAGAGCCCCAGGCTGGACATTACTCACCCTGCAGTGACTGTCCCCCGGCTGGCAGTCGCCAAGGAGAGGGGAGCTGCTGGCCAGGCTGTACTTCTTATCCTCCTTGAGGATGCTGATGCGCTGGGCAGTCATCTTGGCCGGTGGGTAGAACCTGTTCTCTGCCATCTCCCCTGCCCCACAGAAGTGGTCTGCCGGCTCGAAGCTGTGGCGGAGAAAGCGCCGAGTGCGCTCCTTGGCTGGGGGCTCCAGTTCCTGCCCATCCTCAAAGACCTGCTTCAGCACCCGGCCGCTGTAGGAGGAGGAGATTTTGAACCTCACTTTGCGGGGCCGCCCCTCCTGCCGCTGATTGAGTTTCTTCTGCTGCTCATCCATTATTAGGATTTCAAGCAGCAGGTCCTGGAGATCAACTCCAAGAGCTCTGCATCCAAAAGAAAACTCTCCCCAGCTTCCCCCCAGCCACACAATGCATAATTCAAGGTTTCTAAGCAGTTGCTCTCGTCTTACAGCAGCAGTGACACCGCTGTGTTAAATATTGATAACCCTTCACAAAGCAAAGGCCCTGGTTGTGAAACAGAAGGCAGATGGACGGGGTGGGGGGGAAGGGGGCAGCAGATGGGTGGGCAGGCTGGCTCAACACAAGAGGAAAGGAAAAGACTTACCTTGGGAAGGGTAGGACTAAATAGGAAACTCTGCCTGTGTTGTAAAACTGTGGAAATGGTTTCTGCTCTCTGCTGTGATAAGAGTTAACCCAACTACACCATCCCAGCAGCTCTTCAATTATCTGACAAGGTGAGAAGTTAAAGATGAGTTCACAGAAAAGCAGCCCTGTTTCACAAACAGCAAGTGTGAATAATTCCTCTTCCATTCTCATGCTGAAATCCTGCCAGAACAAAGCTCCTTTTCGTTTTAATCCAAATGTCTTCCTCTACAGGTTGGAGGAGATCTAATTAAGATTTTCTCTTGAGCTTTCAATCCCCATTTGTAATTCTTGCTGCCTTTCAGGGCCTTTTGACTGTTCTGGGTTCACTTTTCAATTTTAAGAGACAGTCACTTACCAAGAGCCATGAAACCCAAGCCTCTGCTCATCTGCAGCTCCTCACACATGTCTAAGGAGTTCCAAAAGAACAGCTCTCCTGGTTTGGTCATTTTCTGTCATGGGGGGCAAAGCAGAGGTTTGCAGAGGTGCAGAGCAGAAGGGCACAGGTCACCAGGCCACAGGCTACCCTGGACATCAGCACTTAGCAGGTCTGCACAGCAGCAGCTCTGCAAGGTGCTGGTCAGAGCCAGCCCTGCTCAGCATCCAATGGTCTTGAATTCCTGAACACACAAAGCTCCGTCCATCCCAGCAGTGAGTAGTGACCCTGCTACCTCCATATGGCAGTCTGTCAAAGACAAGGGCTGATGGGGACAAGTTACTCCTGGGGAAATTCCCACTGGTCTCCAGGAGAAAATGTTTCCCTTTGAGAACAGTTGGGCATTGGAATCTTCTCCCAAGGGAAGTGATGGAGTCCCTACACTGGACAGCTTTAAGGCTCAGTTGACAGGGTGCTGGGCCAGCTCATTTCAACTCTGTTACCTAGAAAGGTTGGAGCAGATGATCCTTGTGGTCCCTTCCAACCTGGCATTCTCTGGTTCCTCAGAGTTATCCCCAACCAGTACCATACAGGTGTGCGCTTTGCCACTCTTCAAGCAGGGTTTGTTCATGGTGCCTATCCCTGCTGCACACACCTGGAGCTTCTCCTTCCTCAGGAGATAAATAAAATGAAGAGTCTGCTTAGCAAAAGGCATCACCAGGGTATCTGCTGTCTGGGTTGCTTTCCCAGTGCTGACCAGTACCAAGCATCTGCAAGAGGAGTTTCAATCACTCTGCTTTCAAGAAGTTTCAACACTTCAACAATTTCCACTACTAAGTGCAGTGGAGATTCAGCTGAGCTGTTTGCCTCCATCCTGCCAAGGCCAACTTCTTTCAGTTGAAAGCCTGTATGTTTAAAGCTTAATATATTCTCAATAGATTAAATTATTATGTTTATTAAATGTTTGTTCCTGAAATCACAGAAGCACAAAATGGCTTGGGTAGGAAGGGATCTTGAAGATCATCCAGTTCCAACACTGCTGCCATGGGCAGGGACATCTTCCACTAGTCCAGGCTACTCAAGGTCTCAGCCAGCCTGGTCTGGAACACCTCCAGGGAGGGAGCAGCCACAACTTCCCTGGGCAACCTGTGCCAGTGTCTCACCACCCTCACTGTAAAGAGCTTCTTTCTAACATCCAGTCTAAGACTTCTTTCTAATGTTTGCATCCTAAGATGACAGCTTAGAAGGAGATACACACACAGCACAGACCTCCCAGCCCAGCAGCCCTCCTGTGCCCAAAGCAGTTGCTCTGCTAGAAGCCTTGGCAGAAGCACACACAGGAGGTGGATGCTCCACCAGAGAACATGCACGAACACACCTGGGTAAAACCAGGCACAGAGAGGCCCTTTGCATTTCCAAAGCACCATCACAGTGCCTGTGCCAGGCTCCTGGCCCATCTCCAACAGCAGATCTCACTTTATAAAAAAAAAAAAAGAAAAAAAAAAAAACAACACCCTCCAATTTGCATGAACCAAACAGTTCCTGCTGCCTTGACCTAAGAAGCCTGATCCACCCCTTTGTGTGAGTCAGGCCTCAGTGTCACTGCTTCTGCAGAGGCACAGCAGCAACCTCGTTTGACACAAATCACGCTCTGTAAGATACCTTAATTGGAGGAGTTCTTCTTTTGATTAAGGCAACAATCAAACAGGAAAGGAAGTTCAAAGCAGAAATGAGAGAACAGGGCACAAGGTACAGCTGCCACCACCTGTGCTTGAGATGAGCTACTTCTCATCCTCACAGTTACTTACAGCTGCTGCCAAAGCACATCTACCCCAGCCCTGCAATTTCCACCTTAAAGCACTTCCTCTGCAGCTCTCAGCTGAAATTGCTGTTTGGGTGCACAGCTCATGGCTGCCATCAGGGTGAAGTTCAAAGTAGTCCTGCAGCCACGCATTCCCTATGAGAACTCCAGGTCAGAGGATCGTCTGCATGAGAGCATCCCATGCAGAGGATGCTGACCAGGCTCACTGCAGAGGCATTCCTCAGCAGGCTATGTGCTTTATGTTCCTGTACAGAGAAACCTTGAAAAGACAAGATTCGTGAGCAGCTTTCTGCACTACTCAGCGGTTCTGAACAACTCAGGCCAGCTTCTTCCCATTAAACATACCAACAGGGACTTTCCAGGAGGGGTTTGAAGACATCTCCAAAGCTGCACAAGTTTCACTCCAGCTGAGGATCATCATACAATGTTCTGGGGACTGGCAGATGGATGGGCTGTGAGGATCTCCAGCCCTGCCAACACAGCAGCATACACACTGCTCTGGTGTCAGTGTAGGGTTAGCGGCAGACTGCTAAAAACCCAACAATAATCATGTTGCATACAACAGTAGAATCATTTGGTTTCATGATCTCAACCATCACTGCACTGTGCTTTACTCCAGCTGTATTTCAATGCACCTGTCCCTCAAGCATGAGATCTCTCTTCACCCTACTTCCCATGTCAAGAGCCATGAAGAGATTGCTGGAGGGAGCTGGAGGATCTGCAGAGCAAAGACAGCCCTTGCCCTAAGGAGTGCAGCATGTTGCATTAGATCCAGTGCAACAAAGCAGGGTATGTACAAAGAAGGGCAGAAGGAAGAGCTGTAGTGAGCTGGACTCCAAGGCTTTGAAGGCATGTTTCCACCTGCAGGTTTTGATGGAAAATGTTTTGTTGTGCTTTGCTTGCTTAAAACAAGCACTTCAGTCCTCCTCCTCCTCCTTATGGAGGTACAGTGTGGGCAGGGAACCAGGATAGGGAAGAGTTACAGCTTCAGCAATGCTCGAACACCTCGGTCTTGCCCCACTGCTCACAGTATTCTGAGCGCATCTCAAAGGCAGGTCTGTGGGTGGCTGCTGGAGAAGAGATAAGAAAGGTGCTTGAACCAGCATTAGAGGACACAGAGAAGGGCTGGAGGTCATGGATAAGAGGAGAGGTCAGATATGAAGGAAGCAGTGGAGCAAGGTAGAAGCTCAAAAGCAAGGACACCAGTGTTAAACACGCTTCAGTGTGGAAGTAGAGAGCAGAAAGGGTCACAGCAGCAGGTCAAGAAGATAATTTTAGCTGATCGTTCAAAAAGAGTTGGAGAAGGCTCTGTGTCTGCTGAAAAGACTACCCAGAAGGAAAAGATTCCACAGAGTCAAACAGAGCTGCTAACCTAAGGAAGAAGTGACTGCCCAGGGAGGTGGTGGAGTCACTGTCCCTGGAGGTGTTCAAGAAAAGACTGGATAGAGCACTTAGTGCCATGGTCTAGTTGATTGGATAGGGCTGGGTGATAGGTTCGACTGGATGATCTTGGAGGATCTTCCAGTCTGGTTGATTCTATGATTCTATTTTGGAGATATGCTAGGAAAAGCTCACTAGCAGTTAGACACTTCTTGGAGGCAGAGAGAAGGGAAGGAGTCACAAGCTGCAAGATTTAATGGTGGAGAAGGTAGCGGTATCACTGCGCTCCCTGGGCGTGCACATCCGCAGCTCTCAAGCCTCCATGTGGTGCTCAGTGCTGGCTGTGTAAAGTTGATTCTCTGAATTAGGGCGACCAGGTTGGAAGTGACCTCCAGAGGTATCTAGCCTAGCCTTCTGCTCAGAGCAGTGTCTTCGAGCTCTGCTCCTACAGATTTTCTTAGCAGCAGATTTATTTAACATCGTCACCAGAAAACAGGTATAAAAGAACAGCACAGGGGAACTGCAATGGGTGAGACCAGTACAGGCAGCACTGAAACCAGTCACCCCAACAGCATGAGTTCAAAGTCATGGCCAGAATGGCTAACTAATGGACACAAGTGCAAGCTCTGGTACTCAGATCAGGTGGACATTAAAAATCCCTGCAGCACCAGGAAGGTAGCTTGTTCCTGTCATGAAATACAGGAGCAAGCATGGATCCAGCTGAAATTCCACAAAGCTGAAGCAGGAGGTTCCCTCCCAGCTAGAGTGTGGCTCCCACAGCCAACAGATCTATGCTGCTCCCACAAAGGCTTAATAAATTTGTAAAATGGTTTGGGTAGGAAGGGACTAACCAGTTCCAGCCCCCTGCCATGGCTAGGGACACATTCCACTAGCCCAGGTCACTCAAGGCCTCATCCAACCTGGCCTTGAACACCTCCAGGGAGGGGGCATCCGCAACATCCTTGGGCAACCTATTCCAGCATCTCATCACCCTCACTGTTGGTTGGTGAGTGTAGTCCCAGTGCCATGCTCCCTTCTGGGCTGGAGCTGCCCAGTGGTCACCTGCCCCTGCATTCCCTCCCCCAAGGAGTTCATTCACTCACCAATAAGCATGGACATTCATTAGCAACCAGGTACTGGCCTCTCACCAGCAGGACTTGCTGAACACCCGCACATCCATGGGGCTTCTTAAGCATCTCTCTTCCTGCGTCCCAACTTCTTACCAAGAAGGCTGAGATTTGCTGCCAGGTCACCCCACATGGGCTGAGAGGCTGAGACAGAGCAGGAATGAAGCCATCGGGTTTGGGGCAACACCCAGGAGACCTGTGCAAAGCAGCTAAGGGAAGCCTGGTCTCAAAGGGACTTAGCTCATGGCTGGATTCTCTGATGTCTGTTAGGATGCAAATTTCCTCTGCTTTGGCACACATGTAACATCTCCCATGGGGAGTCCTCAGCATCTAATTAGATGTGAAATGAGCTGCGAAGTCCTGTTGCATCATCTCCTACCACAAAGGGACTAACAGTTTCCCTCATGTGCTCAGCCTGTTTCCAGACTCACAGGATGTCTGAAGTTCTGGGTGCTTTTCCTCTCCCCTGAGCTGGATTCACAAGGTGAGGGTGCACAGGCAGAGCTCCACACAGCCTTTTATGTGCACCATGAGCTACCAAGACTCTGCTGTTCAAGGAAACCAAGCTGAGGTCTCCTTCCCCAAGCTGTCTCCTGCCCAAGGCAGGGCAGGCTGTGCATTCCTGGAGGCTGAGGTCAGTGGGAGTGGAGGATGCCCGGCACTGCTCCCTGATGAAAGCAACTCACCCAGCACCCACCTCAGCCCTGGAGACTCTTACTTGGGCAGGGAAGAGTCCTAAGTAAGCATAAAAATCTTGAGGTCACAAAGAAACAAAAACCAGGAAAAAAGGACTTCAAAGAGGGAAATTCCCAAGGGCTGAGTTTTACCTATGGAGGCAAATCTCCCTCAGCTCTTCCTGAGCTCAACAGCACTGCCTGGACCTGGAGTTCAGAGGAACACCTGTGCCCTGGCTACTGAAGAGCAACAGCAGCCAAGGCATGAGGGTGTCACTGCCCAGCAAACACCTCCGGAAACACGCAGTGGTTGCAGCTGCAGACAGGAGCCAAGTAAGGACAACAGACAGCTCCTGGACAAACACCACCTCCCATCGGAGGGGAGCACATGAGGACACTGGTCTGTGCCACAGCTAAGATGCAGCTCTCAGTCCTGCTCCAAAGAGCAAAGGCATGTTTGTTAAACACTTACCCCCTCTCTCCTGTACCCCAACTGTCTCCTCCATACCTGGAGCAGCAAGGTTTGTAAGCTGGTTGGCTTGGCCACATGAGCTACAGGCACTCGCTGTTGGCCAGGAGCAGCTTGGAACCCTCAGAGTTGATATCTCCTCACAGCAGGCTTGGTATTTGCTTCTCTGTTAATTAACTAACTCAAGGCAGATGTTTTCTGTGGTCAGACCTGGGTGAAGAACAGCTGAGAAATTTGAAAGCAGCTTTCAAAGACCTGTGAGGTGGTGCACAGATCTATTGCTACTCAGAAAGTCTTATTTCTTGTCTTAATGAAAATGGCATCCTTGCAGTGCCCTTGCTGGGCAGAGCCTAGTGGAGCATGACTTGGTGCTCTGTGGTTCTTCACTGCTCTGCAGTCAGAGGGTTAAAGTCCCAGAAAGAAGAGACAAAGCCAGGCAGGGGCTGGCAGCAGTGACATCTCTGTCCAGCTTTGGTGCTGGAGCACCGTCTGCCAGAGGGGCAGCAGTGCCACAGGGATAAGATCCAAACTGGGGTTACTTGAGCACAGGCTGCCCAGTGCCCTTCTCTCTCCCTGAAGAACCTTTATGGCCACGCAGCAGCCTGAGAATGGCTCTTGTCATCTCCAGCCTTCAGGAGGTCTGTCCTCAGGGGTGTGGCAATGTCACCCTGTTACCTGCCAGCAGCACCCACTCTGGACCTGGTACAAGAGCTCAGACCTCAGAGGTGCTAATTCAGAGGTGTCAAGGTTCAGAGGGTCTGGCTCAAAATCTCACAAGTTTGGTGTCCTCACAACCCTTTCCTGGGCTGCCACCACAGTCCTCCAGTGCAGGACCAGGTGGCAGAAGCAGAAACAGGAGGAGGAGATCTGAGTGACCTCAGGTGCAGTGGCTATGGTGTCCATCCACTCACTGCTGCTCAGCCCAGCTCCACCACCAGCTACTTCTAATGACACTTCCACAAACACCCAACAATCTGTCTGAAGGAAAAACAGTGAATACATTTTCATTTAAAAATACCTCTCTATTTCTGGCCAGGCACCACCCTGCTCCAGCTACTTCAGAGCCAGCTGAAGGCTCCACGTTACCCAACAGCAAGACTGCACAAGGCTGCTCTGGGCAAAACCCAGCATGCAGTTCCCAAGAAGATCAATAAGCAGCTAGAGAACCTCTCTCATTGCACAAGTGTCAATGGCTTCCCAATGCTTGGCTTTTACCCACCAGCTGATGTGTACCTTGCAAACAGAAACAGGTGCAAAGAAGACTCAAGAGCCAGCTGCTGGTGGATTTGTCCCTGCTGTCCTCACCTCTGGAGGCTGAGGAGCAGGGTGTTGGGAGCAGGGAGGTGGTGGCCGCTCACTGTCTGCCCAGCCAGGATGTAGCAGAAGGGGCCAGGCCTTGGTTTGGGAGATGGAAAATTTTCAGGAGGCTCTAGCTGTGCTGGCTGCAGGTCCTCATGCTGCTCACATCCCTACAGATCCACGCTGCCCTAATTATGTCTGCAAGCAAACACAGCACAGCTCCTGAGCGTGCTGCTTCCCAAGCCCTCTCTGGAGCAGCACTGGAACATGGGCACAGAACCCACTGCTGGGTGGGCAGTGAGTAGCCTGAGACCTAGGGCTGGGCCCGGGGCTGGGGAGGGCACTCCAGTGCCCATATCATCCTTTGAGGGTCCAGAGGCACAGGCAAGTCTTGACATTGCCCCCCCTTCAGCAGCAACCAGGGTGCTGTGTCTGTGGGTGGGGAGGAGAACAAGCTGTTAGCTTCTGATCTATGATTTGCAGCAGCTTGCAAGTGGCACCCCCTCTCCCTGCCCTCCAGCAGCTAAAAACAGCCCAAAAGGTGCCTGCTGCCCGGAGGAGGAGGAGGAGGAAGCTTGTGGCATTCACTGGTGAGATGCAGAGTGGCAGAGGCTGTTCGTAGCCCCAGGAAGTTCTGCCATGCCCATGCCCCATCCTGGTACACAGCCCCTGACCCACAGCAGCAGAGCCCTGTCCATTGAGCTGCAGCTGGGTGTCCCTGTGGTGCTGGCAGGGGGCACAGCTGATAGCCCTAATAGCCACAGGGCTGGCTGGCTGGGCACTGGCTGTGTGGTGGGATGAAGGACAGGGCAAGAAAGATGGTTCAGAGCACATCGAGAGATGGAAAAAAGCTCTTCTCTATTGCCTGTTGTTATTTCAAACCCAGAGGGACCCCAAGACAAGAGCCACCCTATCACCACTGCTAATGGGGACTTCTCAGGCACCCATGGTCAGGCCTGTGTTGCACTTTTGTCCTGCTGGAGCCATCTCACATGGCCAAGCCTAGAGGACACAGTTCTAGAGGCTCACAGTCCCACCAGAGTGATTCCCCAGGAGGAGTGGAGCACAGATGCTCTGATATCTCCATGGTTTCAGTCAGGAGAGTGAAGGCTGCAGAGGTCCATGAGAGTTGTCAATATGATGGGCCAGAGCAAACCTGTTTGGTTTGACAGAGGAGATGCTTAACAGTGGCTTTGGCCACATGGCCCAGCTGTTTGTATGCAGCAGCAGGGGTTTCATGAGCAGCTTGCCCATGTTTCACAGTCTCTCAGTAAAGAAACTGGAAAAACAGTGGAGTTGCCCATTTCTTGTCCCAGTGCCCTGTCTCCTGGGCATACTCTCCAGGCAGCCTCAGAAAGAGCAAAGATTTTTCATGTTGTAAGGACACATCCAATGTGTCAGGCCAAAAGAGATGATTGCAAGGGACATTCAGTGTAGGCTCCCTTCCCCACTCCACCACTGATTCATTTATGACCTTGAAGAGTCACCCCATCTCTGCTGTTCCCCCTCTTTAAACAGAAGCAATTGCATCCATAACCACATATCTGGTGCTCGTAACCACCAGAACTGGCACCAGCCAACAACACAAAACCAGGTGAAATTCAAAGATGGTGAAAGGTGATACTTCTGTCACCAGTGTCCTCACCTGTTGGAAACTCACAGCCACGAGCTGGTGGCCAAAGGCAGGAGATGCTGCACACACTCAGGTGAACACACAAATCTGTCCATTTTTCTCCAGGAGAAACCAGGGTTTGGAGTGAGGTGGTGGGAGAGACTGAGATTCTCACAAGACACCTGCTGTGACAGCCTGGAGAAAACAAACCTCATGCTTCTCACCATGGCACATCCCACCATGCCTCAGGAGAACACCTCGTGCTCTCAGGAGTGACAGGCATGGGGTCTGATCACACACCATGTCTCCTCCCTGGAGAAGGATATGGTTGAGCTCCTGCAAGGCTGGGCACACTCAGCCTGTGCCCAGTGTTGACCCTGTCCAGATGGACAGCAGTGCTCCCTGGGCAGCCCAGATCCTGTGGGACAATGGGTGCAAAGTATAGTTGCTGCTTGTTTTGGCATCCGTCTGTGCTCTTTCCTGGAGGTGGGGAAAACTGAAGAAAGCAGCTCCCTAAGGAGACATATGGATGCAGCCACCAGCACCAAGGTGAGGAGGGGCACATCAGGGCAGAGCAACTGTTCCTGCCCTCAGTGATAGTTTCCAGCTTCATGAGAAACCACTTTGATGAAAAGACTCTTGTATCATAGGGGGTTCATGCCCCCCAGTACAAGGTACCCCTCCACTGGTAAGTCAAGGAGACCTCCTGCTGAGCAGCAGGACCAAGACAAGAACAGGCAATGCTCAGCCATGCCCAAGCAGGACCCTCCTGCTGCCTGAGGAGCTGTGTCCTCCAAAGCCAGCACCCCACTGCATCCAGCCTGGCCCTAATTGCAGCAGCAGCACCAAGCAGAGAGGTCCCAAATGAAAAGGAAGGACCAGCAGCGATCCAGCTCTGCATGTCCTTTTAACCCCAGTTATGAGGTGCAGTGCAGGAGCAGGCAGTGGCAAGCAATAAAAGTTCAGTGGGATGGCCTGAGAGTGGAGAACCAGGAAAGCCTCACATCCCACCCTAAACCAGACACTGATACAGGATCATAACATTGTTTTGCATAGAAAAGACTTCTAAGATCAAGTCCAACCATCAATGCAACACCACCATGGCCTCTAAACCGTGTTCCCAAGTGCCGTGTCCACATGTTTCTTGAACACCTCCAGGGACAGTGACTCCACCAGCTTTGTGCCCTCATGTCCTGTTTTTCTCCATGTCACCTGGGAGGGATGTGTAGCCCCAGGAGTGTTCCACATGGATGAGCACTTGAGAAGTGCTTTGAAGGTTTAAGATGTTGCAGAAATGCTGAGTGTCAGCACTACTGGGTTCATATTCACAGAACCCGGAGCCTGCAATCAAGATCATAACCTGGCTGCAACAGGCAATTTAAGAACTCCTGGATGGAAACAGCCCCCCTGTCCCTGCTCTGGTGACTCAAAGCCTGCATGGAAACACTTCAGCTTCATGGGGGAGGTTATTCAGAGCTTTAGCACCTGGTGGCATTCTCAGCAGATGACCAGCATGATACGCTGCCCACAGCCACCCCGCACTGAGACCCAGCCCCTCAGAGAGCCTAGAGAGTAACCACTGCCTTGGCTGACTAACCTGCAGGCAGGGTGCTCTCTGGACCCCCGGATCTCCCCAGACTCCTCAGCGTGCTCAGCACCACCACATCCTCCCAGCCCTCCTGATGTGCCCCATGGATCCAGTAGCAACCATGGGCAATCCAGCAACAGCCACTGGGAATTCTCTTAGGAATTTTCAGGGAACTGCAAAATGCAGGAGCTGCTCCACAGCAACTTCAGTCCTGCTGTTATTTTGAGAGTAAACTAAAGCAAAGTGGCCTTGAAGTTCAGGAGAAGCTGAGGAAGTCCCCACAACCCAGATTCCTCAGGAGATCAGCATTCCCTGGTGTGCACAAAACCAGCCAGTGGGGTACCTTGGCCACTACAAGAATATTTCATCATTCTGATTCCTTTCTAATCAGATGAAGATACAAGAGGAGTGTTAATCACAGAGCAGAAATGGGGGAGAACATGCCCAAAGGAAAAGCAATCTTCCAGCCCTCTGTTTGCAGCCCAGGCTCTGTCGTGCACCGTGCTCACCAGCACCAGCAGATGAGACGATGTTTGCAGCATCAGTCACTGACCAGAGTGCACTTGGACAGCCAAGCACAGACCAACACATGACAGACTACAAAGAAATCCCAAAGCCAAAGGGAACTGGAGGTGAAACAGGGTGAGGAAGGACATGGAACTGTTGGAGCGGGTCCAGAGGAGGCCACGAAGATGATCAAATGGCTGGAGCAGAGAAGCTCTGCTATGAGGACAGGCTGAGAGAGTTGGGGCTCCACAGCCTGGAGAACAGAAGGCTTCCAGGAGACCTTAGAGTAGCCTTCCAGTATCTGAAGGGGGCCTAGAGGAAGGCTGGGGAGGGACTATTGACAAGGTCTTGCAATGAAAGGACAAGGGGCAATAAGTTTAAATTGGAAGAGGGGAGATTTAAACTGGATGTTAGAAGGAAGTTCTTTACAGTGAGGGTGGTGAGACGATGGCATAGGTTGCCCAGGGAAGTTGTGGCTGCTCCCTCCCTGGAGATGTTCAAGCCAGGCTGGACAAGCCCTTGAGTGACCTGTGCTAGTGGGAAGTGTCCCTGCCTATGGCAGGGAGTTGGAACTGGATGATCTTTGAGGTCCCTTCCAACCTTACCATTCTATGACCTATGAGGTCATAGGTTTCTTGTAGTATCCTCAATATAGAACCATAGAACTGTTTGGATTGGAAAAGCCCTCTAAGATCACCCAGTCCAACCATCAACCCAATACCACCATGACCATGAACTCATGTCCACAGGTGCCATTAGCACCATTTCTAAATAGACAAAATAAGATTATAATGTTTGGACAGAATCATGATCTGGGGAGAAGAACTTTTGAAACAACCCATTAACCATTTCCATCCTGTGCTTTCAAAGGAGTCCTCTTGAAAGAAGGTATGTACATGAAGCCTGCTGACATCCTCTGTGAGAGGATCAAGCAGAAATAATTCCTTCAGATTTCGTCTTCTCCTCTGATGTTTGTGCTGCTTCTAGGTTGGAATCAACAACTGAGGTATGACAGTTGCTATAAGGAAAACTGTCTCGGAGCTTCATTCCATCTCCTGCTCCCATTAGGCAGTATATAGGTATGTGTGAGCCAGACAGAGTTCAAGGTAGGAATTCATCTGATAAAGCAAATGCATGTTAAAGACACCATAGGATGTCCCCTGGTCTTCAGTGCCACTTCCAGTGCCTAAATAGGATGAGAAGCTGCCTGTGTCAAACCCTAGGTTGCCGCTGTTGGGTCTCACCGCAGCAGACAGAGACACTTCCCGTGGGTAGTGGTGGTGGGAGCTGGACCTGCGTGGCACCCAGTTGTGGCCTTTTCACCCCACTGCCCCACTAGCCTGGAAAGAGCTGGAGCAACTGAAGGGCCTGGTGATGGCATTAGAAGCCACGATGGGAGCTAACAAACATAGGCTGTTTGAGTTTTCCCGGTTGTCCCACAGAGCAACGGAGTCCAGCATCTGTGGGGATGAGCAGCTGGAGCTGGAGCTCCCGCTTGCAGAGCCGGGTGCAGGAAGCCAAGGCTGGGTTCGGTGTGGCACCATCTGCCGCCGTGCCAGCTCCCCCTTGGCCCCTCGGGCATGCAGCGGGCACAGGTCCGGGCTTGAATTCCTACCTGATGAGTGCTGAGTCTCAGCCAGCAGCGGGGAGCCGAACAGGTTGGGTGACTTCAGGCTGTGGGAGGAATAATCGTCTTGGGTTGCTTTAGAGAGCTGAGGCAGCCAAACCGGGCGAGGATGGCACCGCACAGCGCCGCGCCTCTCTGCCAAGGACCTCCCGAGTGCCCGCATTCGGAGGGCTTTTTATAGCGCTGCTGTCAAAACGGGGAGAGAAGGAGCTAAGCTGGGAGGCAGCGGAAAAACGGGGGGGAGGGGTGCGGAGGTGTGCGAGGGCTGCTGCAGCCGGAGCTGAGCACGGACAGGGCCAGGCTGAGGCTTATCAGGGACCTATCTCCTGAGCTGGTGATTCTGCAGGGGTGTCAGTTCGTGGGGAGCTTTACAGACAACTTTGTGCAGGGCTGAGCTCACCCATCCTGCTGCAGCCAGGTGGCAGGGAGCCAGCTCACCCCACTGCAGCTGTGGGGACGGTGGCAAGGAGCCAGTTCACCCCACTGCAGCTGCGGGATTGGTGTGCCCAGGAGCAAGAGCAGGGCTCCTGGCAGCATCCCCGGTGCCACCCCTGGCGTGTACTGAGTCACGGGTGACTCACTGCCAGCCGGGCTGCAAACGCAAAGTGTTCGCTTGCAAATGGGCTGGCGAGGCTCTGCCTGCCATGTAGGTGGGGGATGCATTACAAGTTCTGCTCCTCTCCTCCCTCCTCCCTCGGCGCAGAAGCTGCCAGAGCCTGGACTGTGGTGTGGTTCTGGTGGGCACGGGAAATCTCCTTAGCTCACTCCAGTGGCCGTGGCATGCGGATGGCTCCAGCTCCGCTGGGGACAGAGCTCTTCACCGAAGATGGATGATTTAGCTCTCCTCGACCTGTTGGAGTGTCCTGTGTGCTTTGAGAAGCTCGACGCCACCGCCAAGGTGCTGCCTTGCCAGCATACTTTCTGCAAGCCCTGTCTGCAGAGGATCCTGAAGTCCCAGAAGGAGCTCAGGTGCCCCGAGTGCAGGACCCTCGTCCTCTGCAGCATCGAGCAGCTGCCCTCCAACCTGCTCCTCATTCGCCTCCTGGATGGAGTCAGGTGTGGACAAAACGTCAACAGGTTTGGCTCAATCCAGAGGTCGGGAATCCTGTCCTCCCCTGCCTCCATCAGGAGGGTCCCCAGGGGCTTGCAACTTCATCAGCACCGGCTGGCAACAAACCCCAGGATCCACATGGAAGGGGTAAGCAAGGTCCTTGTTCTTTAGTCTGTCCATCAGCTTCCTTCTGGTGTGCCAAGAGCTGCAAAACTTTGCTGTCAGCAGCGCTGCAGAGATGCCTGGGGTTTGCTGCTGCTCCCTGTTACTCTTAGAGTCGAGCAGCAGCTGCAGGGACTCACAGGCTGGGACAGAACCAGCCTGCCCTTCTGCGCAACAAGAGTGGGCTCCCGAGAGTTCCCAGGTGCCTCCTGACTTTTAGAGGGGGAGACATTTCAGGCACTCTGGGTCTCGGGTTTTTGGCACACAGCAATTAAATCAGTAACTGCAAAGCTGTAACTGTTAGGGAAAGGTGTTTCCTGCACCTCAGTTTCCCCAGCCTCCGAAGAAAAAGGGTCCCTGTCAAAGTACTTTGAGGTTCACTAATGAAAAATATTAAACTCAGCTTCCTTCCTAACTTTATCCAGGGATGATTTAACGTGCTCATTTTAAGTTGTTTCCGCCATTCTCTTTAACAGTACTTTAACAGCTTTTCTTCAATAACAAGGACATGATACTAGACCTGGTTTAGGGAGTTGGCTCCACTGAGTTTTGGGTACAGATTGACCCATGGCTTCATCTTTCCTGGGCTCCTGTGCTTCTGCTTCTCCCACATGAACTTTCCTTCAGTATCTCTACAAATCTTCCCATAACATTCAAAGCCTGGCCCAAGGGGCTGCTCAGTCCCAGAGCACTGCTCAGAGCTGCAGAACTCCAAGCTCACAGCAAACACAGGACAGACTTTCTCACCCAAGTGCTGTGGGAGTGCATCCATGTGGGCATGGAGGACCCCCGGACCCTGTGTGCGTAAGCTGGTGTCTGTATCCCAGGGAATCTCTATGACATTGACAAGTCATACTGGATGGGTCACACATCAAACCCAGCATCTCTTGGGAGCTCTATCCTTGGTTTTCCCACTGGGAAGTGTGGCAGTGGCCATGTGAAGTAGGTCCCGCTCCTGAAAGAATTCCTGGCCCATGGCATGTCCATCAGGTAGCAAGGCAGAGCCTGGACAGTGAGCACTCCTCCAGCCCCAGGTAAAAGAACAAATCTGTTTATCTGCTTTGCTTTTCTCTCAACACTTTCACATTTCTTTCACCAGTTCTCACGACAGGCAGGAACTTGTTGTTGGTATCATGGCAGCTCCCAAAAGCATTTTAAGCCTGAACTGCTGGGAATGGGCAGAACCAGTGAACCTCAGCAAGAGGGCTGGGGCTGGGGACCCCAGAGCCCTGAGATAGCCTCTGACTTCCTTTGTCTCCTGACAGAGAGACATAAAGACAGACACATTCCACTGAAATGCTCTTAGACTTAATTAGTTAATTAATTATAAAACACTTTGGAATCCTCAGCTGCAAGGTGAAGAATGAACAGTATTAGTCATGTTTGGGGTTTGGTGGTTTGAAATGCATGCAGATGGCAGCAGACCTCACTTCAGATGCTCCAGTGGATATTAATGCAAGTGGACCCTGTCCCAAACTGGCACCCAGTAAGAGCAATATGTCACTTGTGCAGCAGCAGGGACTCATCTAGGGATGCCTGTGTGGTGCAAAGAGACAAGATACCAGTAAGGGTGACTTGTCATCTCCCTGCCCCATGCAGAGCTTGAGTTTCAGGATATCCATCGGAAGTTATCTAAGTGCACAGAGACCTCCAAGTGATTTGCATCACAGGGCAGATGCTTCTTGTCAAGAGTCACAGTGAGAACAGCAGTTGTGCCATCCTGCTCCACCATGGTGAGAACAGAACAGCTGTTGTGCCATCCTGCTCCATCACAGCCAATCCCACCACAGTTGCTTTTCTGGGTGCTCTTCAATGCAAGCTCCATTTGCAGTTGCTGTGGAAGGTTCTGTGCTCCCCAAAGACAGCCTGCCCCAGTCTACATAGTCTGCTAATTACTGCTAATTCCATGCACCACTTGGTGCTACAAAGCAAGGAAAATTACCGTGCATGGTGCTGCACTGCAGCCAGCTCCACCATCAAAGGCAGGGTGCAGGATGGGGTTGTTTTTATCAAAGAGGTTGTTCTATAAATAAACTTCCTTTACTCCACTGAGCTGAGAAAATCACAACTTTGATCAAAGTTTCTCTTCTCAGTAGAGATGTTTCTTTGCCAGCTTTGCTCTTAGTCCTCTTGAGCATCCATGAAGGCAGCAAAGTAGAACAAGTGCCCTCACCACCCAGAAAGCCAAGATGGCACTTGGGAACATAGTTTAGAGGCCATGGTGGTGTTGGGTCGATGGTTGGACTAGATGACCTTAGAGGTCTTTTCCAGCCCAAACAATTCTATGGCTCTACCCTGAATCATTCCCAGAAGGAAGCACGAAGAGCCCCATCAATGCTGCTGAGTGAGTGCCGAGTGAGCATTCCAGTTTCACCCAGGGGTTCCACACAGCCAGCCTGAAAACTAGGCATTCTTCTGGGCACAGCCCATCCCAAACTGATGCTTCCCTGCTACTGTTTAAATCACACACAGAATCTGCTGCCTGCATGCCAGCGTGGGGTGGGCATGATCCGGGTTTGTCCACATGGGCATGTACATGCATCTAGGTGTAACTGCGCCTAGGATGTGCCCATGCCAGGACCAGACAGGCCTGGAGACACCACCGTGAGAGCAGCCATCTGGGCACAGAGGCCACTGGCATTGCCCAGTGGCTGCTCCTGGGGCGTCTGGCCAGGTTTTAAGATCTTTAACATCTATGCACAGAGGACAAGACTCTGGATTTCTAGGATCTCCACATAAGAAACTGTCTGGAATTTAAGAATAAAGGGATTTGCCAGGAGGTGAATGTGTAAGTGATCCAGGCTGGAGCCTTTGAACTTCCAGGAGCCGCCCCTGGCATGTGCCAGGTGTGGTCAGGGCTTGCGCTGAAGCGTCTCACCCAGCTCCAACCCCCGTAAGCCACCATGGCTGAGAGAGGCTGCATGCCAAGGTGTGCCCCAAACTGGAGCAGCAGACCTGGCTACACTCCACAGGCTGCAAAAATCTACCCAGGCCACCAAACAGCTACTTGATGCTGAACTTTGTCATGCAACAAACAGAGGGCAGTGAGCCAGAGGAGAAGAATTCCGGGCACAGCAGCCTGCCTCCGGCAAACCCAGACCACACGGATTTATCTGGGACTTGGGCTATTTTCTCCTTGAGGGAGCAGAGCTGTAGCAGCCCCCTCCAGCATTTCATGGAGATAGACAGATCACACCTCTATGGGGATAAAAATACCCTGCACTCCAACGTCGCCACCTTCACACGGCCGCCTAAATATAGAGCCTGCCTCTTGGAGTGTGCTGCTCCCCCAGAAACATCCCCTGCTCCGTGCGGGATTTGACAGACAGCACTTGGATTGCTGGAGCTTTTAGAAACCTGATTCAAAGCAACCCCCATGTTTGCATCCAGTGAAGGCAAGCACGTTTCCTGACCCACTCGTTGTGCCAAACCACCCTCCCCAGCCCCCCCAAAAACCTACCCCAACGGTTCTCAGTACAGTCCCAGTAATGGCCTCAAAATGTGTATGATATCACCCAGGGCTGGGCAAATGCTGAGCAGACCTTGCACACTTGGGGACTCTGCATGGGCACCTTGGCTCTACCTGAGGAGGTGGCACCAAAGAGAAGGAATAGCCTCTTGCCCGGCAGCTGCTAGGGGTGGTGGCTGCTTGTGCCACAGTCCCTCAGCTGAAGATGTTGCTTCTTGATTTGGCTAAAAATAATGTGTGGCTTCCTGGCTTTCTGGAATCACGGAAAAGTTTGGATTGGAAAGAACCTTTAAAGGTCATCTAGTTCCAGCTCCCTGCCATGGGCAGGGACACCATGAAGAAAGGGTTTGGCCCAATCCTCTCCTACAGCTACATCCCATCAGGGTTTGTCCCATTCTAAGAAACACAGAGTGACCTGCAGAATTGTCCCTGCGGTGCTGGCTTGCACCTCAAGCAGGATGCCACCACGGGCCTTTTTCTCCTTGGCATGGAGTTTTAACACTTGTATCTACCACAAAGAGGGATTGAGGTCACCTCAGTAAAGATTTCCTGACATTACACTCTCCAAAGATCTGTGTGCATCACCAACAGATTCCAGAGCTCAGAGGTAGGAAGGTTGACAGCGGCTGCAGCCACGAGGATGAGCTGGTGTCCCACACCAGGGCACCCGGCCACTCATCTCTTTCTGTGGGGCAGTGGCCTGAGGCAGATCTCAGGGTCACAGGGTGAAAGCTATGTCAGCTCCCCTACAGCAAGCTTAAAGCAAAAATACCTTTGTGCTGGGATGAAGGGTGAAGCCTCCAATGGGGTGCACTGGTACTTGGGCCAGGACAGGGCACTGTGATGGGCGGCTTTGCAGAGGGCTCTGATAGGTGTGTGCTCCTCTCATGTTCAAGTCCATCTGGGTTGCTGGCAAGCTCTCCTCTGCACTTCTGAGGAGTGAGCGAGGCAAGGGACAGCCAAAGGACCTCCACGGCCAACATCAGGATCCAGTTTCCCTGGTTTTACGAAACGAGGCAGCAACCTGCAAACAGAGCAGAGTTTGAATTTGTTTCCAAGGCAATGAGTCAGGCTCAGATGGCAAGTCAGGAATAGCTCAGCAGGCTGCTTAGCACGCCTGCTCACCTGCTAAGTGTCGTGGTCAGCCAGGAGGCTGAAAGTCTGGGAGTCCTCCTTTTCTCAGAGAGTTTTCCTGTTGGTGCCTGGCCACCATCCCTGCACCCATGAAGCTGGGCATTGGCCTGAGTTTGCAATTTTCTCCTCCAGAGGGAAGGGAGAAGAGGAGAAACATTCAGGTGTAGCTCTGATGCTGTTACAGGGCTGGAGCTAAAAGGTGACCTGAGAAAGCTGAGGCTGGACTCAGGCAAAGGAATAAAGAGCCATGACCTGGAGTTTTAAGAAACTTCTCAAGAAGCTCAAGGGGGTCTGAGCCTACCCTGCTTTGGGGAACCTCACTTTGGTTTGATGGAAGGTTTGATGGAAAACCCAGTCCAGGATGCTGGGTTTTAGACAGATGTGTTGTTTGGCCTGCAATTTAAGAGGGTTTTCTTTGGGCCATGAACAAGTGATGGTTCCAGGATTTCTCCCTGGCTTTGCAAGGAGGAAGGAGACAGCCTTGTCTGTTGGGAACCCGCACTAGCCTGTGTCTTTGTCACTGGGCTACCCACTCAGACAGGCCTCCCCTAGGAAATGGAAATACAGAAAGAGGAGAGCAGTTCCTTTGTCCAGCCCCAGGTCTGGGCAGGAAGAGAACAGAAGCCAAGTGGAAGCAAGGCCTGGCTGGTGGCCATCACTTCATGGGGATCATTGATTTCCCACCAAAGCAGCTGCCAAGCAGAGGTGAGGGGCTGCTGGGCACATGTAGTGGCTCCAGCTAAGCAACCCCTGAAATGTGAAAACTGAACCCTGGGCTGTGAGCAACTGTCAGGGTCTGGCATCTTGGTGTGGTGCCAGGGAAACAGCACAGGACCTGTCTTTGGCAGGCTTGCTGCCCACAGTGGGGCCAGTACCATCCCTTGTCCCCATCCCTGCCACCAGCACCATTCATCATCCCCATCAAGTGCCGTCTCTTGTTCTCTATCCTTGTCACCATCCCACTCTCTGCCACTACTGTTGTTCCAGCTTGCAAAGCACCCATCCCTGTGCCTGCTGGCAGTGGTGGCACCACCGTCCAGGCCTGTAGGAACTAGGTGATGAGCAGCACTCCCTTTCCCAGCACAGGGAGGACACAAGGCAGCATGCTGCTGAGGCAGGGCACCATGACCGGGCACACCCAGGGCTGCCACCGTTTGTTTTCCTTGTAGCTCAGCAGAGCCAGCACCCATGGCCACTGCCTGCAGCAGGGACAGACGTCTGTGAGGGTCAATGGGGACAGAGGCAGTGAAGAGTTTCTCCAGGACAGAAGCTGCTCCTGGGCCCCTCTGCAGCCTTTTTCCCATTTCCCATCTTAGCCCAGCAGCACAGCGCAGGATCACAGGAAGCAGAGCTCAGGAGTGACGCAAGCCGCGGTGCGGTGGCACATCAAAGGGGTGGCAGCTGGCAGGTGGTGTAAGTGCCATCGCCCCGCCAGCAGATGCGCAGGCGTGGCAGCACAGAACCCAGCCCCGGTGACAGGCTCTGGGATCTGCTCCTGCAGACTCCTGGGCTGCCTCTCATCTTGGGCTGCGGATCACACCCACTGACACCGGCAGCTTCCGACAGAATTCTCCAGACCCAGCTAAATGCCCAAGATATGCATTCCCAGCTCCCCTTTGGGGGATCCAGCTGGCTCACAGGGCAGGGTGCCCACCAGTGTTAGCCACAACCATCACTTGTGCCCTGGCGAACCCAAGAGGGTATCAGGCAGATCCAGTGAGCTCTAGCACAAAATGAGAGCAGGAGGAGACAGACTTCGCTGTCCCTGGTGCAGAGCCTGCTTGTGCTTGGAAGATGGGAGCAGTGCTCCTTAGGGGAGAAGCACTGCAGAGAGCAGCCAGCTGTCTGAATCCTCAGAGCATCATTAGCTGAAGAGATAGAAGCGACAAGTTCACTTCTGAAGGTTTTGTTCTCTGTGACAAGGCTGAAGTTATCCGCAGGAAAACAGAACTGTGCTGGCAATTCATTTACCTTCAAATCACTCTTCTCCTCCTCTGCCAGTGCCAGGACAGTGGGGAGGAGAGCTCCTGCTAAACATGGGGCTCTGCCATCTTTCACATCGACCCTGTGGACCGCACACACATCTCACGACCTGCACCATCTCCACCCCCTCAGGTGACACAGCTTAGGCTGGCCCAGTTTGGCATGGCTTATGGCAGCATCCTGGGTCTGTTCTTGGTCAACCAGCAGATTCTCCTATAGTAGGACATCCCCAACACAGCTGCTGCTGCCCTAGCTCTGGGGGCCAGGGGTCCCCAGACACCCCACTGGAGCAAGTTCTCCTGTGCATCATCCTTGGTACTGCATGTGGGGCAACGCCCACAAAACCAGTTCAGGATCAGGCTCTGGGTGCTGCATGCCAGCACTGGGGGTTGGTGAGGAGACCATGGGTGCTGGGTGCTGCCTGCCTTCAAGGGATGAAGAGCAGCCAGAAGCCACACTGGGGCATTCCCTCTGTGGAGCTGTGGAGATCAGAGCTGGGAAACCACCTGGCTGCAGGTTCAAACCCATCTGAGGCCACTCCTGATCCATCTGCCAGACCCACAGGTCTGCCTCCACCATTGGAGTCAGCAGAGTCCTCCCTGAGGTCTGGGCCAGGTCAATGCTGCTGCTGGGCAGTAGTGCTAGCTAGCTCCTAGTGGTCCTAGCCCCTAGGAGCTCCTGGGCCTCGCAGCTCCTGCTGAAAACAGCTCCTGCTGCCCTCCCTACGGCATGCAGAAAAGCAGGCAGCACCCTTGGACAGCAACACCACTGCCAAGGATTAATCTGTCACTCATCCCATGTGTTCATCAGTCATGAACACTGGTGGAGCTAGAGCATCTGGGCATCACAAGGCTCTCATCTGATGTTGTTAGCTATGTCTCACTCAATCATAGAATGGCTTAGGTTGGAAGGGACCCTGGACATCACCTCCTCCTACCTCCCCACTGTGGGCAGGGACACCTCTCAACCATTCATGGGGAGCCTGGCTTTGAAATGGTGAAGGAGCGAACGAGTCCCTGGTGCAGGGACAGCCATGGCCTCATCTTTGTGCTCATCACAGGGTATCACAGGCAGCAGCTCCATCTGCTCATGAAGGGACATTGTCACCACAGGGCTGTGTTGCTTCTTGGAGCAGTTTTCAAGATGAGGTTCGTGGACAGCTCCCGTCAGACATCTCTCTACACTGCACTCCCGACTTTGCTTCCCTCCCTTCTGGGCAATTCGTGAGGGCTCTCCCTGGTGACCCCCAGCCCAGACAGCCTCACACACTTCTTCTCTTTCTTCTCTAAGTACCAATGCTGTGGGTGTGTGGTCTCAGATCAACCCTCTGGCAACAGTGAGGAAGTTCTAACGAGCTTGTTTGATATAATTATAGTGCACATTTCTCCCAGGAGATGCTTTGAGTTGCTTCCACACATGCACGGATTCGTCATCTGCTGCTGTTGTGCACGGAGGGAGCCTCAGATGTGTTGGGTGCCTGCCCCAGCACAGATGATGCCACATGCCTAAAATAGTAAAAACCCACCATCTTTATCAGTCTTCTTGGCCTTGGATCCACTAAGAATGAGGACAAGCTGTTGAGGTGCATCTGCCACAACCATCCCTGCTGGTGGGGTGGCCGAGGAGAGGAAAGATCTTGCCTAGAGACCGCAGGCAGTGTTGCAGCGGTTGAAGGGAGTTTCTGCTTCCACACCCTGGAGTTTCCCTGCTGTGTTGTCTCACCCGGGCTCTCCCAACCACTCTGCAGCCCCACAGCATGAAGCACCTCAGGTCTCCAGCTGCTCAGAGAGCCTGAAATCAGAGTCCTGTCTCTCTCAGGCTTGAGGAAGGGGGCAATTATCTGGGGGGAAAAAAAAAAAAAAAGTCGCATCAAAACAGAAGTTAGAATCACCCAGAAAATAGAGGGAAAGTTTTCTCTGGGAGAGGCTGTTGGCAGCAGCCAGATCACAACAGGCAAGATTAAAGGGTTCGCTCAGCACCAGAACCCACGTGGGCCTGGTTACAGCAGCACTGCCCTGAGAAGTCACAGAATCATAGAATTGTTTGGATTGGAAAGGATTTTAAGATCACTCACTCCAACCACCAACCTAAGACCACCATGGCCATTAAACTATGTCCCCAGGTGCCACATCCACACATTTCTTGAACATCTCCAGGGATGGGGACTCCACCACCTCCCTGGGCAGCCTGTTCCAATGCCTGACCACTCTTGCAGCAAAGAAATTGTTCCTCATGTCCAACCTAAACCTCCCTTGGTACAATTTCAAGTGATTTTGTCTCTTCTATCACCTGATACCAGGGAGAAAAGACCAACCCCCATCTCACTCCAACCTCTTCTCAGGTAGTTGCAGAGAGCAATGAGGTCTCCTCATCCTCCTCTTCTCCAGGATGAACAATCCCATTGCAGCTGCTCCCCACCAGATCTGTTCTCCGGACTCTTCACCACCTTCATTGCCCTCCTCTGTACCTGCTCCAGCCCCTCATTCTCCTTCCTGTGGTGGGGTTGGAGGAATGCCAGTGGGCAGTGCGGTGTGTGATGGCATCGCCTTCTTAAGCTCAGAGATCACACCTGAGCAAGAGAGAACAGGAGAGGAGAACAAGAAGGCCTCTGCCCTCTAATTAGGTGTGGCATTGGGTGGCATCACAGGTTAAGAGCCTTTTCCACTTACCAGCCACTTTCTTGCACTGTAGTTGCTGCCTTTGTGCTCCTGAGCAACCATCACCCTACTCAGGTTTTCACCAAGCCTTAGCTGAGATCTCCCAGGACTCTCACAGCATTTCCTTGCTGAAGCCAAAAGCAGAAGCTGAACTCTGCAGCATGCCAGGATCTGCAATAATTCAACTCAGCATCTTCCTGCCACTGCCATCCCACTGCAGAAAACAGCCTGGGATCAGCACAGAGCAGCTGGTCAGGTAACTGGAGGAGAACACAGCAGAGCACAGTAGATCTGTCCTCATCTCTTGCCTAGGACCATGTCTTGGCCTGGGAAATCCTCTCCTCTGCCTTCAGCCCCAAGCAGCCTCCCCCATGCACACCTCATCTCTATCACAGGGTTAATCAGCACCCCAGTTTCTGCCTCTGCAATTAACCTGCTTTCAATAGAGCAAAGAGGATGCCTTGCAGAGGATCCTATACCCCTAAAAGTGGACAGAAACCAGTCAAGGCCTGAGACAGAAATCAGATGAAAGATGTGGCCACAGCTCCTGGGATTTGGCAGCAGGAGGAACCATATATGATGGGATCAGCTACCCAGTGACAATTCTGCTGCTTCCCAGCCTCCCTGGGGGGTTGTTGCAGGGCAGTTTAGCTGCTTTTCTTTGTCCTTCCCACATCTCATGAACACATTAGGAAACAGTGACCCTGATGTACATCTTCCTGAAAACTCCAGCTTGGAGATGTATTTTGTGAAGCAGGATTGCTCCTTGTACAGCAAAACCACACTGGTTGCTCCGTGTGGGTAGATAAAGGCTCAGTTTATGTCCTAAATAAAGCTGGGGAATCAATGAAGTATTTTTGGCTCAGTGTCTGAAGACACAACTTTTTTTTTTTTTCTTTTTTTTTTAGCATCAAATACTTTGGGAAAAAAAGTGACTTGGGCCTTAAAAATTGCTTTATGATTTATTTTTTTTTTAATGAAGTAGAGATCTTGAAAATCTCAATTTCAGGTTAATTTCAGCCAGTTCCCAAAGATGTTCTGTACTGCTTTAGTTCTCTCAATCCTTTTCCTCTCTCTTTCAATCACATTGATTTTTTGCTGTTAACAGGGGATAAAACACTGGGAAAAAATAAGGTGGCAGTTCAAAGAGTATAAGATTGGGAAAGTGTCAATCATCCCATGCTGAGCCAGTCCAGTGTGTGCCCACTTCTCCTCACTGTACCTCCAGAAACTTGCATCCAGCCCAAAATCTCTCTGCTACCAGGCAGGAGCAGGGAAGCTGCACAACCCTCAGAGCCTTTCCCTGGAGCACAGGAAGCTTTAGCAGTGGATGAGGTACAGATAAAAGAGCCATCATCGTAATTCCTTGACAAAACATCTGTGAAGTGGGGCAGTGTTACCTTGCGAGTACTCAAAATGACTGACAAGCCCTAAAAGACCAAAGTTCTGAATGGGTTTTGGATGGTAAAGCATTGACAGTGACTTTCATTCACAGGCCTGAAACCAATTTCAGCAAGTGAGCACAAGTGTTCTGCTTGATAGCACGCAGGGCAAGGTTAGGTCAGTGGCCCCTGCCAGCTCCAGGGGATAGTAATGGGAAAGCAAACCCAGCTCAGAGGAAAACAGAACAGGCTGTGAGGCTTGAAAGGGCTGGAAGTGGGAGGAAAGGGTTGAAGAGGAGGTGAGGAAATGAAGGATATGGCCGTGTTTAGAGGAAGAGACAGCCCATCCATCCATCCATCCACCCATCAATCCATCCACCCATCAATCCATCCATCCATCTATCCATCCATCCATCCATCCATCTATCCATCCATCCATCCATCCATCCATCCATCCATCCATCCATCCATCTATCCATCCATTCATCCAACCATCCATCCATCCATCCATCTATCCATCCATCCGTCTATCCATCCATCCATCCATCCATCTATCTATCCATCTATCCATCCATCCATCCATCCATCCATCCAGGGTGAGTCTCAGTCAGCCCACTGTCACAAACTCAACTGTCATAGAACCATAGAATTGTTTTGGTTGGAAAAGGTCTGCAAGATCATTGAGTCCAGCCATCAACCTAAGAGCACCATGGCCACTAAACCATGTCCCTAAGTGCCATGTCTACACATTTCTTGAATACCTTTAAGGATGGTGCCTCCACCACCTTCCTAGGCAGCCTGTTGCAATGCCTGACCACTCCTGCAGCAAAGAAATTGTTCCTCATATCCAACTTAAACCTCCCTGGCACAATGTCAGGTATTTGTCCACGCTGCCCTCCTGCCCCATCCCTTTTCTTGCTGAAGAAAGCCTGTTCCAGACTTTCTCCCCCATGCTGGCTCACCCTCCCCAGGCAGCAGCAGACTTCTATCTCATTGTAGAGTTTCTCTTACTTTTCATACATTTCCATAACTTGTTCTTGGTGCCTTTTATGTTCTGCTGTATTCTGCCATGCAGCCAGGCTCTCATCGGCCCGTGAGTTTCTGCTCCTCCTCCTGAGCCCTCTTCTGCTCACTCCCAAGACCATCAAAGGTCTTATTCTGTGCTCTTTGTCCTCATTTCACACCAGCAAGGCTGTGGCTTAGCCTTTCCAAAGCAGGACTGGTCCTGGATCTGCAGCAAGGGTCTCAATTGTCCCAGCACTGCCACGGTCTGTTTCCCATACGAGATCTGGGATCGATGTAGGCTGAAGCTGGCCCCAACTCCACTTCCACCATTTCCTTTTTTCCCCAACAATGTACTTTGAGCCTCACTAAGCCAAGTGCTTGTGTTTGCTGTTAGCACAAACAGACAAAATTAACTAATTAGGACTAAGCACTGAACTAATTGCTTCCTGCTCAGACACTTTCAGGTAAACACAGCACATAACATTTTTCTCTTCTTGGGTCCTTTCTTCTACCAAACATCCCAAGAAAAACTACCCCCCAGTCTGCCCTCAATTCTGCTGGGTTCAGAGGACCAAGCCCAGGGACGGTTGAGAATTTATTAAGGCATCTAAATGCTCTACTGCCTTGGGTGTGAAATTGAGTTTTCTAACATAGCTGCAGGGTCACTGCAGAGGTTATTTTCAGTGAATTTTGCAGTTTTGCTTTGCTGAGAGTCAGGATGGCAAAGTTCCCTCATTTCTGGTCCTGCTGTGTCTGTTCTTTCTCACGCTATGCTGCAACGCGACAGCATGAAGAGCCTCTCTTCCTGTGACCCAGAGTATAGGCTGGAATAGAACCACAGTCACACCACGGCAAAGCAGGAGGCAGCCACAGGGGAGCAGCAATCTGCACTCACCTTGCCCTTGTTGTGTCCTCTGAGACATGAACAGTTGGCCACTGCAGGTAACAGCCACCAAGTCAGCTGGACAATGACTGTGAGCTCAGACACTCTGGACTAGAAGTACCTGGGTTGATGAAAACAGACATTGCATTAGAGGAGACCTTACAGCAGGCAGGAATATCCCATGGGAAGACTAGTTTAAGGCATTAATTGTTTCTTAATACTCTTAAACAAGTCCAACCTGTTTTTCATCTTGATAGAACTTTAGCATAAGTATTTTGGAGCTCATCTTCATTAGCAAAAGACATCAAGAGAGGATGTGGGCAGCTAATTCCAATGAACGCCTGCTTAAACCTTAAGCCTCCACTTTTCCCAGTAATTCCAAATGCTCTGGGGGAATTCTGTCCAAGTCAAGGATTGCTGCCATGGATGAAATGCAAGGGCTGTTTCTGGTCCCACAGGTCCCACGAGCCAAGGCCCTGTACACCTACCGAGGACACAACCCTGGGGAGCTGAGGTTCAATAAGGGAGACATCATCATGCTGCTCCGACAGCTGGACGAGAACTGGTATTTGGGGGAGGTCAATGGGATCAGTGGCGTCTTCCCAGCCAGCTCTGTGCAAGTCATCAAGCACCTCCCCCTGCCAGCACCCCTCGGCAGAGCACTCTACAGCCTTGACCTCAGGAGCAGGGACAAGATGGAGAACAAAGACTCCTTGACCTTCCACAAGGTACCACCACCAGACAGGGCTGGGCAGTTGGGTTCTTTAGACTGTTGGGTGTTCTGCTACTCCCCAGCTCCATAAGAGCTCCCTTTGGGAAGTCACTGAGGATCCCAAGCCACCTCTGATGCTGATGCCAGCAGTTAACCCACACATACAAGTGCCCCAGGATAAGAGGCATCCAGAGGGGTATGCGTGCCCACAGCCTCCCAGCTCAGCTTCTCACCAATGCTGCTGTCACTGATGAGGAGCAGCTGGTGCTGGTGGTGCTCCAAGCCAGGACCAAAACACCCCAAGGACATCCCTAAAATCTGACATAGTGAAAGAAATTGCTTCCAGGTCTGGAGATACATCTCTTATGCTGCTGGCATGTACCCAGCCCAGAGGAGGCACAAACCTGCAGAGCCACACTTGAACTTGCACTCCATGTCCCTTTGTTCCCTGAAGGCTGCAGCACTGGTGCTCAGTCAGAGGACACGCTCCTCTGAGCAGCTGCACCTCCCAGCAAAGCCAACTGGCCCTGGAGTGTCTGAAAGAGGTGAGGCAGAGCAGAGCAGAAAGCCCTGCCCAGGGGCATCAGTGTCCTCGCAAGGAAGTCACCTTTGTGTCCCGCTGGCAGCACAGCTCTCTTGGCTCTCTCTCATAGGAAGTGGGGAAGGAGAGGGCAGCTGTGGTCCAGGCTGGGGTTCTCCAGGGAGCTGGAGTGGCCAGCAGGGGGTAAGAGAAATCAACGTGCCAAGAGACAGCTGTTGTTTGTGAGGAGGGGGAGGAACAAGAAAAGAAACATGGGTTCCAAGGAGCAGCTCCCCCCAGCAGCTCCTCCACACACGGTGGGTGCTCAGAGCAGGCACAGAAGAGGCTCCCTGTCCACCATCAGGATCCACTACCAGCGGGAGGACCTGCCCTGGTTTCTGCATCTGCCTTCCCTGGGCTTTTCTTCCGCCTTCCCTTTGTCTCACTCATGTGGTGTTTGTGCTGGGAGGCTGTGCTCAGCTCCTCTCCTGCAGCAAAGCAGAGCAGTTAGTAGGCATCTCAAACTAGCAGAGGCTTCTGCAGAGGCAAGGGCATCCTGCTGTCCCTAGCTGAGACAGTGGCAGCTCTTACCCTACCAAATGGCACAGGTTAGAGCAGTCACTTCAGGGACTCCCTTCTGCAGGAACCCCAAGGCCATGCCAGGGCTGCGTTCTCTGGCCAGACAGCACAGGAGGACTGGAGAGTGCCACCTCTCCACCAGCCACTCTAACAAGATGATTTATGCTCCAGGAGCCCTGTCAAGCAGGAGAATCTCCCCACTAGGATGTTGGAGCCTTGAGTGGGTGACAGAGGAGCTACATTTGCCCAGCACCACTTGGCTTTAGACCAAAGCTCTGCTGCAGGCAGCTTGATTTAAAAAAAATTTTAAAAAAATCAAAGCTGCATCATTAAGGAGTTTTGCTGGAATCAGCTCTCATTTATGGAGGGATCTATCCCTGACCCCCCCCCCCCGGCTGCTTTTCTGGGGCTGCAGGTGAATGTCACAGTGGCCACCAGCCACCCCATCCTGGCCAGCACCAGCCCAGCATGTCTCAGGCAGCATTCCCAATGCTCCCAACATTCCTGGTATTAGAAATAAACCTAATCCTGATAACTCCCACAATTCCAGCAGCACTCCTCTGCAGCTGCTATGGGGAAGGGCACCACAAAACACCCTATTTGAAGTTCTGACACATTTTGCCAAATGTCTTCTCACTCAATGAAGTCATTTTAGCTTCAATAATTACTTACTGGAAACTGGAGCTGGCAGAAATAAGTTAGTTAGGGTCACCTGCAGCCACAAAGGAATGAGAAATGAATTCTGGAGCAGGTACAGCTGGCTCTGCTCTGGGAGATGCAAGACTTGGCTTGGGCACCCAGATTCAGCCCCAGTTCATGGTGGCTCCTGCACTTTAGGGAAGGCAAAGCAATGTTTCTGGTTTAGGCTAACGCTGAATCCCATCTAGAAATGGCAGCACAGGCAGCATGTGTTCATACACATACAGTTTGGTCCTCTAAAGCTTGCCCAAGGAGGGAGGAGGGGGCAATGTGAACCCAATCCCTGCTTGAAAGTGAGAAGCCCTGAGAGACCTCCGGTACCTCCCTGCTGCCCTTGGCCAGCCTGGCCCTGGGGACGCTGCCTAGCAGGAGTGGGTGAGACTCCCAAAGTTCTGCAATTGGTTAGTGTCAGCAATAGCTCCTGGTTAACTCCCCTGGCAGGCACGGTGGTGAGGAGCATGGCCGCCACATGCCCTGTGCCATGAGCACTGTGATCAGCAGTTCCCAAGCAGCGCTATTTGAACGCTGCCCGCCTGCAAACAGGGCTGACTCTGCCCTCATTAGACCCTAGGCTTAACCAGCAGGACTGTTTCTGGTAGACAGGATCAAGCCATTAATGTCTGCTGCTAGAGAAGTAATTGGGTTGCTTTAATTCTGCTGTGAAAGCCACCACCAGTGAGGGCTGCTCCAAGCTCATGCCTTGAAGTCAGCTGCAGGGCTTTGACATCCCACTGCAAGACGCACCCAAGCTTGCCAGCATGGCGTGGAAAAAGAAGAGAAGCCCAAACCTTCCTTCTAATTTAGAGTTCAATTGATGATGACACTGCCAGGGAGGTGGCCAGCTCCCCTCAAACCTCCTCAAGCCACAGGCTTTGACAAGAGCCGAAGCTCTCTGTGAAGTCCTGGGGAGGAGCCCTCAGCCACATGTGTCTAAGCAATGAGGCTTGCAAAGCCATCTGAGTTTTGCTGTAAGCTTCACAGCAGCTGTTTTGCACCCAGGGTCTACCACTGGAGCATGTCAGGCAAATGACTGAGCCAAAGTTCTCCAGGATCAGCTGTATCCTCATCTGGCCTGCTGCCAGTGGGGAAAGGGAGGGAAAAGGGAACCCACCTGCAGTACTACATCCAACTCTGGTGCCCCATAGAGTAGGGTTATAGGTTGAACTTGGTGAACCTGAGGGTCTTTTCCAACCTGGATGTTTCTGTGATTCTGTGAACTCTTGGAGTGGGTCCAGAGGAGGCCGTGAAGATGCTCAGAGGGCTGGGGCACCTGCCCTATGGAGACAGGCTGAGACAGCTGGGGCTGTTCCAGCTGGAGAAAAGAAAAGTGCCAGGAAGACATTAGAGCAGCCTTCCAGTATCTGATGGGGTCTACAGGAGAGGTGGGAAGGGACTTTTCACAAGGGTTTGCAGTGAGAGGTTGAGGAAGGTTGGATTGAAACTTGAGGAAGGGAGATTTAGAGAGAGATTAGGAAAAAATTCTTCCCAGTGAGGGTTGTGAGACACTGGAACAGGTTGCCCAGGAATGTTGTGGATGCCCCCTCCCTGGAGGGGTTCAAGGCCAGGTTGGATAAGGATTTGAGCAATCTGGGCTAGGGGAAAGTGTCCCTGCCCATGGCAGGGCGTTGGAACTAGATGATCTCTGAGGTCCCTTCCAGCCCAACCATCCTACGAATCTATGAAAACTGAGCAGTCAGACACCTGCCACCCTGTGTCTCTTCCAGCCGAGCACCACTGCAAGGCAGCTCCTGCAGACCAGCAAAGGGCACTGGTCCCCGCAGTTCAAGTCCGCGTCCCTGCGCACGGCGTCTCCCAAAGCCAAGGGCGCGGACTCGCCAGCCTTCGCCAAGGTGCCCGACTCGCGGCGCAAGAGCCTGCGGCAGTTCTCCATCACCACCGCCCTCAACACCCTCAACCGCATGGTCCACGCGCCCAGCGACCGGCAGGCCCTGGAGATCAGCTCCCCCGTGCTCATCAGCTCCAGCAACCCCACCGTGGCTACTCAGAGCAGCGAGAAGGCCGAGCTCCCTTACAGCACCCCGCTCCAGGTGAGAAGGGACGGGAGGGTGCTGTGGGAGAGCATCCTTCAGAGCTCCTGGGCACAAGCCCTCACCGTGCAGGGCAGAGATCCCAGCAGCTAAGGCACCAACCTGCAGGGACTGGGGACCTGTGGCAGTGGCAGGGTCAGTGAGACATCATCCACATCAGACTGCCTGGGACTTTTGAACTGGACAAAACAGAATCTCAGAATGCCAGGCTGCAGATGACCCCAAGGATCATCTGGGCTAATCTTTCTAGGTAGCAGGAGAGTTATAATGAGCTAGCCCAGCACCCTGTCATGCTGAGGCTTAAAACTGTCCAGTGTAGAGGAATCCACTGCTTCCCCTGGGAGAGGATTCCAACATCCAAGTGCTCTTGTGGGGAGACAGTTTGACTTGCAAAATGTTTTTTTTCATTTTAGGTAGTAGGAAGAAAGGAGAATTCTCAGGGGAGCTCACTGAACCCCAGCCCATCCAGGCACACAGGTGCGTGCCTGGACTCACACTGCCAGCAAGCACCTGGTGTGCCATGTAACTTAGACCTGTTTGGGTTGGATGGCACCTTAAAGATCATTCCATTGCAGCCCCTCTGCCATGGGTAGGGATAATTCCAACTAGAACAGGTTGCTTGAAGCCCCAACTAACTCACCTTGAACACTTAATCACATAGACAAAAAACAGAGAGCTCTCAGCATTTGCAAAATTAAAGCTGGACCCAGCTCTTGGCCATCTTCACCTGCAGAACATTGTTGCTGAGGCTTCCTGAGCACCTCACACAGAACCAGCACCTGCAAGTCAGGCCCTGCATGGTGAGCAAATAAAATGCCAGAGGAATCTGGGTTATACTGGGCAAGCCTGCACTGCCAAGGATGGCTCTATCAGGCTCTCCATCCAACCCCCTGCACTGCTCATTAACTGGTGTCCCAGCGTCTCTGATAGGTCTTCAGCCCTCCATGACAAGCTTTGGGCTTAGTAACACAACTGGATTAAACCCCAAACCTCTGTGCAGGAGATCACAGCTTTAGGCTCCTCTAAACACAAACTTTGCTGTGCCTGCCAGGGGACAGGCCATGGAAGCACAGGGCTTTGGTTCTGCACCATAATTCCCAAAGGCACACTGCTTCCAGGGCAACCCTCACAGCACCAGCTCAGCATAGTTAGGACATCTACAGAACAACAAAGCAACCTCCTGCTGCTTCTATCCAGGGCTGTCAGCCTGAGAGAGCTGCTGAGAAGCAGTTGCAGTCTTTGCCCTTTGTCCACATCCATCCACATCCAGGTGGATGCTTCCTGACAGGGAAGAGCAACTCCTAGGAGTCCTCACCAATCTGCAATCTAAGCCTGGGACTGTGCTGAGAGAAGCTCAGTTTGAGGCTGAGATAATGAACGGAGACTGACCTTTTGGTCTCTATCCACTACTTAGGAGGCAAAAGAATCTCATTCCTTCCTCACAATGATGAAAGATCTCAGGGTCTTCACAGCTGATCTGAAAAGGGAGACAAAAGGGGTTTTTAGCTTGATACAATGTCCTTCACACTGCAGGTTGCTCTATCACTCTGTGAAGCACTAAGCCAGCCCTGGCAGCTCGGTGTCTGCAATAAAGCCCAGCAGGCAGCTTGTACTTAGCAGGAGCCTGCAAAGAGCCTTGGATGTTGGCTCCTGGTTTATGTGAGAGGAAATGAAACCTTACAACAAAGCTATAATTCAGCTGAAGGGATGTCACGTCTCACAGACATGATATTGCACCCAAAACACCTCAGCATGAGCTGCTGTCAACAGCAGAAGCACCAGAGCAGCTTTGTTCATGTCCTGCCTTAGGAGGCTGGAATTTCCTTTCTTCTAAATAAGTTTTGCTCCTGGAGCTCTGCAGCAGGATCTGTTACTCACAGGGCCACCCAGCCTGCAGCTTTTCCCTTCTCCATCTCTGGGTTTGGGTTGTGATGACTGTCATGCATGGTGGAGACTCTCTTGCCAGCCGAGATGCACACTGCCAGGCTGGACCATGCTGGGCACATCCCACTGAGGTCACTTGTCCTTTTTCCTGATATCAATGAGATGAAAAAGCTCTGAAGGGTGATTGTGCTGATGAGGCAGCCCCATGATCTGAGCACAGTTAGCAGGACTGAGGAGCAATGGGAGAGATGAGAGGGTTGGTCTGCCCTGCTCAGCAGCTTCTGATGGAAGGTCAGCTGCCACAGCAAGTGCTGAGACTGGAAACTCAGCAGCACATTTCCCACCATGAGACTGCTCCATGGCAGTTAATTTTACATAAAAATATCTGTGTTTCTTGGGTTGAAACTACTCCTGAGACATGTAGACTTGTTGTTCCTAAAGGTCTCTTCCAACCACAACTGCTCTGTTCTATGAAAGAGAAATTCAGAAGTGGTTGTGTTTGCTGCCAACCTGGAACAAACAGCAAGCTGGGGTCTTCTGCTATTAGCAGCACAGCGAAGAGCAGAGTGGGCTGAATCACATCCTGCATTGTCTCCCTGCATTTCTGAGCTCCCCAGTCAGTCTGCAGAGGTTGAGTAGCCCAGATCTTTGTGGGTGGTCAGCAATATGGTGCAGCAGATGGAGTAGAGTCTGCAGCGCAGCTCAGCCTTTCCGACTTCAGGCTGAAATCCTCAACAGGGTTCACCTGGGTGCTGAGCCTGGGCTCACTCATGGTTCTGAAGGGTGAGGAGCAGCAGTGGCTGCCCCCAACCCTCCCAGACAGCACAGGCTCTTGGGAGGAGCTCCTGAAGCCTGGTGGGCAAGGACAAACAATTCTTGAGAATGAAGTAAGTGAGGATGTAACCGGTTGAGTGGGAATTGTCTCAGGAGACCAAACCCAGGGTTGGATAACTTCAGCCAGCAGGCAAGGGTGAGGTGTAGGGGTAGGCTGGGTAAGGGGTGGTAGGTGATCCTGCCCAGCCCTGATGCTCTCCTCCACTGAGCAGAGGAATGGTGCAGGACGAGAGCTGGTGTCTGTCTACAATGGCAAGCAGCAGGTGAGGCTTGAGCAGGGTTAATGGTGAATTACTGCTAGGAAAGTTGTGCACAGCAGCCTCCACCTTCCCTGAAGCCAGGGAACCTTCACCATCCCATCCAGGTCTGAGAGGAGTTGTGACCCCTGAGCTCCACACCCAAATACCAGAGCTTTTCTCTTCCATGGAAGGAGCTGCCCCAGCAGCTGGGAGCACGCCCTCCTTGCAGGTGCTTTTGTCCTTCCACACAATGACCTAGTTTCTTTCCCTGTCTGAGATAGGAATGGAAGGCCCTGAGAGACTGTCTGGAAGGAAAGAAGCTGTGCTGCAGCCAGCTTTGACACCAGCAAGGGTTAGGACCACAGGAGGGGGCTCTAAGTTTCAAGTGTCACTTGGGGCTGGGGCAGCAGAGCAACCTCAGTGATGTCCCTGAAGCACCCTGTGGAATAGCCTCTGGCTCATGCTGGTGTGTGCTGAGGTAGAAGGAGCAGGAGGGCTGCAGCATGGTGGACACAGAGCAAAGCAGAGCTTCAGGCTGGCTATAGGACTTCCTAAAACAGGCTGTGCCTGCCTAGCATTCCCAAGAGGAGCAGGTCAGACTCATTTCAGCCCATAAAAGGGAATACTGCAGCAGCTGGCACTCCTGCTCTTCCTTCCTCTTGCTGGTGCCAAGCTGGGCTCAGGCAAGAGCCAGAACCAGTTTGCAGGCTGGTGGCACACCATGCCTGTGCATGTGCTGGTTGTGCAAGCAGAACAGCTGCCTGGATGCACCCTCCTCTGCTCCTCCTGCAGCTGCAGGAACCTCTTGCCAATCCCATTCCCCTGGGTCTGGTGGCAGCTGGGTCAGGAGACATCTGTCTAGGAGCTGCTGCTCATTAAAGCAAACATCTGCCAGCTAGCACACTTAGCTTCTCTGTGGAATAAATGTCCTGAAACGTGCAGAAAACAGCTTCCAGCAGCCCTGTGATGGAACAGAGACAATCCCCCTACCCAAGAGGCATCTCATGAAGGTTCTCACCAGGGAATGCCCATGTCAAGAAGTCCCTGCAAGAGGAGCTGGACAAGGAATGGTGCTGGCAACAGGCTGGGCAGGGAGATGGAGCAAGAGAGAGATTTAAGGAGAGGCAGGAAGTGAAACTCTTTCCACGCACACAGGCTGGCAAGGTCCTCACAGCTTAAAGGAATGCTGCAGTCAGCCACACAAGGCTTCATTCCATCTTTCTTCTTTCTGTTGAAAATACAACCCCAGCTTCAATGCCAGCTCTGAGAGGATCCCTGCCTCCCTGTAGAGGGGAACAGAGATGGAAAGCATTGGGATTTCCATCCTGACAGTGACATCTCAGCACAGGAAAACCAGCAAAAGGAGTCATTTGCTCCACTGCAGGAAAAAGAAACTTCAAATGTCAAAGGTTTTGCTTATGAGAATTATTAAACCAGAATTATAATTTCTAATCATCTCCACTTCCCTGAGAGCCTGGTCTGACCCTACCTGCACTAGAAAATGAGGAATGTAAAGGTGGGTTGAAGCTGACCTGCTGCTCCAGGTCCAGAGACAGAAGCTGTAGTTGCTGGGGTTTGTAATTAACTTCATTTACTGGAAAGCAGCAGAGCTGGTGAGTCACTTTTCTTTCCCTAGGTCCTTGCTAAGCCAGTGCCCTAGCACTGTGGCACAGACATGACCACAAGAAATTAGATGTGAAATGAAGAAGAGATTAAAGCCCTCACTTGCATCATTAAAGATCCTGTGGTCTTTGCTGGAGAGCAGGACTCCAGCCACAGCCCAGCCTGATGCCTGCCCATTCACCTGAGGTTCCCCAAGGCTGCTGCTCTGCTGCAGCCACCTGGATTTGCTGGGAAGGTTCTCACCTCCCAGAGCAGCTGGGATACAACAACAACATGGTAGGGTGCAGACCCTCCAGTGTGCACAGTACTGGCTTTCAAATGAGGATCATGGAACCATTTTGGTTGGAAGAGACCTTTAAGGTCATCCAGCCCAACCATTCACCCAACACTGCCAGGTCACCACTAAACCATGTCCCTCAGCATCACATTTCCAAGGTTTTTCAATCCCTCTGGGGATGGGGACTCCATTGCCCTGCTCAAGGGTTTGACAACCTTTTTGGGGAAGAAATTGTTTCTCATGTCCAACTTAAATCTTTTCTGCAGCAGCTTGAGGCTGTGTCCTTTCTGCTTGTTCCTTGGAAGAAGAGACCAACCCCAACTTGGCTCCAACTTCCTTTCAGGGAGCAGTGGAAGCACTTTGGATGGTTGGCTAATGCACTTTAGAGGGTTTTGTCTGCACATTCTTCAGGTAGTTTTGGACAAGGATTAACATTTCCTATATCTAACAGCTCTATTACTGGGGTTTTAGCACTCATTCAATCAGCCAACTATGAAACACTAACCCACTTTACACCAGCAACCAAGTGAAGCATCACCACATCTTGTTCCTGCCATCTGGAAGCTCCTTGCAACCTGCAGAGTATGCTGGAGATGGAGGTGCAGAGTTTATCAGCCTCAGAGGTCATTCTATTAACTTCTCCAGCTGCAGGGCAGGGGAGCAAGACTGCTTGTACTGAGAAGCTGGCATTGCTAGGAGCCTCTTCTTTCTACTGAGTGGCCTTTGCCCTTTGGACAAAAGGTTTAGGACACAAATATAATTCTTGAAAGTCAGGCTGTGAGATTAAGTTCCTGTGCCATTTTTGTTCCAAGAGCCTCCTCACACACTGGGTTGCTTTTCCATGCAAGTTCCTTACCAACAGGATGGAACAATGACCATTGCCTGGAGAGTACCTTGGTGCTGAAGCACCCTGAGTCTTCTTCTCACTGCCTGAGGGGTTTTTTTTGGTGTGTGTCAAATACTCAAAACTCTTTTTCCCAAAATATTGTTTGTTTGTTTACAAGTGGGTGAATCCTAGCAAATGTTGTTTAGCTGCTCTTCCAGTGGCTAATAGAACCCAGCATTGTGATTGATGTGGATTTCTTTGCTGTCTCTCTCCCCACAGGTCAGTGCATCTTACTACCCCACGCCAGGATCGCTGGGGCACTCGGCAGCCATCGTCACCCTTCCCCCCCTGCAGCAGCACATGTCATCTTACATGTGAGTAAGGAAACCAAAAGGCATCGAGGTGGGGTGGGGACATGTATGTTATTTTCTATACTTTCTCCTGAGGCTTCTCCAGCCAAAGGTTCTTGCAAGCTGGGACGTAAAGGCAGACCAGAGCACAGCTTCCAAGTGCAGATCCACAGAGGAATGTCCTTGACTGGTCTAAACAGGAGTCACAGAGCCTTAGCACCACTGTTGAATTATTCTGTTACCAGCAGGGGAGCTGACCTTGCACCTTCTCCCTTACTCCAGTGCTTATAGATATATAGTTCTGCCTCTTTCTCAATAGTACATTTTAAAGCCTTTAAATTAAAAAAAAAAAAAAACCACAACCTGATTGCTCCTTAACTGCCCCTAGTTATTTATCTCACAATAATGGGAGTCTCTCATGTTTTGGAAGGTCTGACCCTTCAAAAGTTTCCCAAAATTACAGTTTGCAGATTATTCTGTCATGGTTTGTTTTCTTCCAGCCAAGATTCCCTTACCTGACCACCCCAGAGCAGCAAAAGCTGTCTGCAGGGCAATGGCAGCTTCATGATGGTGAGGAAAAGCTGGGGAAGCACTAGGACATGGAAGCAGTAAACCTGGGCTAGGCTCTTGGTATTGGCTGTTTCCATGCCTCAGCAGAGGTCACACCAGACCATGGCACGTATGGAACCCTGAGCACTAGAGAAACCCCAAGACCTTAAAATAAAGCACAGAATGAGGATGGTGTGAGAGTGTTGTATCAGCTGTCTACTTTGCACAGCTCCCTTTTCAGCCCTACAACATCACACCAGTGTTTGCAGGTCCTGGCCTTCAGGGTGAGTCCTGGATGAAGTGACTAACCACTGCAGAATTAACACATCCTGGCACAGAGCCTCACCTGCTCTCTGCAAGGCACAGAAGTCACCTTATAAAGGCAGGTGTGTCAAGGCAAACTTTCACTTGGTTGTTCTGAACAGCAGGACAGAGAAACCCTCCTAGAAGTTATGGGATAGTCCTTGACTATCTACACAAGCAACCTGTGGTTTCTGTTTTCTAAACAGTACTTGATAATTGCTGTATTGGTCTGTAGCTTGTTAATATTTGGGAGCAGATCCCATTCCCATTGGAAAAAAAAAAATAACCAAAAAACCAACAACAACAATGCAATTAAATTAGGAGTGCTATCCTGGAGACAATAATTACAGTTCTTACAGGGAAAGTTTTGGCAAACATGGCCATTTGCCTGGTCATACATGATTCCCTGTGGAGAACAAGCTTCAGCACCTCAGCATAGACCCAGAGTCACACCAGAGAGGTGGAGAGGGGATCTCAAAGGGGATCTCCAGTCTGGTTTCCTCAGAAGCCCAGAGCTGAGCCATATACCTCCTTCTCTGCCCACTTCATTCTCAAAGGCCTTCATGGCAGCAGCTGAAGTCTCAGCACTGGTCTCTGCAAGGATCTGGTGGCAGGAGAAGAGGGAGGAAAATGAGCTTAGCACACAAGTTGCTGTATGAGCAGTGCTCCTCCAACATCTCCTGGTGATGCTGGAGGCCAGCAGCTGCAGAGCCCCTGGCTCGCCATGTTCTTCAAAGGCAGAATGAAATCCTGCTATCTCTAGGATGGAGCATTTGACTGCTCTCCTCCATGCCATGCTGCCTGAGGACAGGGACACATCAAGCCCTCAACCATCTCTGTCAATGGAGCACTCACCTTGCTAGGTAGAGAGCAGCAGCTTCCTCCTCCGCACCACTTGTCTCATTGCCCTTGGCTGGCACTTCTGGGGCAGCCACCACTGAGTGCTTTGTTCTCCACTCTGCTTGGCTCTTCTTTTATTCACATCCCCTCTGGCATGGAGACACAGGCAGCCTCTCCCTGCTCCACAGTAACTGCAGCACCCAAGCGTTGGCTGATGGTGGAAGCGGCTGCAGGCAAGGAGCATCCCCAGAGCCAGCAGCACCAGTTCTCAGCACAGCTGAGCTGGGAGGTGCGGGATGTGCCCCAGCCATGCTCCTGCCCTCACTCGCTCCTCTTTTCCCCAGGTGCGTGGCTCTGCACCCCTACACGGCCCACGGCCCTGAGGAGCTGGAGCTGCAGAAGGGGGAGGGGGTCCGAGTCTTCGGGAAGGAGCAGGACGGCTGGCTGCGGGGCATGTCCCTCGTCACCGGCAGAGTCGGCATCTTCCCCAGCAACTACGTTGCTCCCCTCTTCAGGTCTGGCTGTTCTCACATGAAGCAAAAGCACGTGGAAAGGGAGCGAGGTGACACATAGGAGTTGGGGTCTTCTTCCCACAGGGATTTCCACAGGGCTAACAAGGGCCATGAGTCCCTTGCCTGGGATTTAAAGGTCTGTCACAACCCAAAGAGCTCTATGGTTGACAGCTGGCAGCTCCCACTTGTTTTACTGCTCCGTGTGCTGACTTGCTGCATGCTCCACATGGGGGGTCACATCTCCTCCAACAGCTCAGTGCCCAGCAGGGAGAAGTCAGAGAGTAGAGGGAGCCAGTACAGAGTCCAGCTGAGTGAGCAGTGCAACATCAGCCTTCGTTCAGTTGTTTTAAACCTGAGATTTCAACAGAGACATCAGCAGCTTCTCCCAAGACTGTTTAATTCAGCCCCAGAGCCTTGGCAGAGACCTGGAGGTGACACAACCAGCACGTTTTGATGAGTCTAGGACCAGGATGAGTGGCACCATGTCTGTGCTCGGACTCACATTTATTCCTTTTGGATGACTCCAGTTGGGCTTTGTCCTGCCAGAAGGGAAACCACAAACTGAAGGCTCTTTGAGAGCAGGCATTTAAGCTCTGGACAGCATTGATCTAATGAAGCAAACAAGCATTAGAAAGAGCAATAATTAAAAAACAAAATTTAGGAGAGGGAAAAAAAATTGCTTATGTCCTTGGTTGCCCTGAATATGCTCAGGTTGGACAGAGAAGTGAAGAGCAGCTTAAAGTGTAGTGCTCTGCTTGCTCTGCTTGCTCTGCTTCTGCAGAGGGGCAAAGTCAGAGCACTTCTCCCCAGACTGGGATATTGTTATTCCATGGCTGGAAACCCATTATAGAATCATAGAATGGTAAGGTTGGAAGGGACTGCAAGGATCACCTAGTTCCAACCCCCTGCCTTGGAGAAAAGTGCCATCCAGCGTGGTCCTGTGCAGGGAAGGGGTAAGATAGGGTAGGTGGGAAAGTGTTTGGGCAAATTTCAGGAAGAGGACAGGTGTTGGGAGGTCCCTTTTGAAGTGCCATGGGGTTACTGCCACAAATCTAACCCTGTTGGAGAACAACTTCCTAGAAATCAGGTGCAGAAAGATGGAAGTCCTTGTTATAAAGGCATCAGGAAGTAGGGGGAGGCTGCATCTCCCACAGCATCCCCCAGCACACCCTGCCCTGGCAGCAGTGTAGGCACATTGAGACAGCCACTTGCCTTTGGGGCACACTTGCTTTCCTCACACACTTGAACCCAGCCTCAGCTGATTCTCTTTGCCCTTTCCCACAGGAAATCCAGTCTCTCTGACTCGAAGATGCCTTCCCTGTATGCCTCCTGGACGCTGTCCACCTCCTCACTCTCCTCCCAAGGGAGCATCTCAGAAAATGGCCCGAGGCAGAGCAGGCCCCTGAAGGCAGCGCTGCTGCCTGTGCCCATCCCCTCACCTGGCAGGAGCACGGGCACAGGGCAGGCATCACTGCGGCGCGGCCGTGGCAGCACCAGGAAGAGTAAGTGCTTGGGAGCCTTAGAGAGGGAGAAGCCAAACTTCTCTCCCACCAAACCACACTGGCTGCCTGCAACCAGCACTAGAGTCCTAAAACTGAAGCGACCATAGCCAGGAGAGTGGAAGCTTTCCTGGGTGGTCCCCTCCAGGGCTGGGCTCCTACACAAGCAGAGACCAGCTGCACCCTGAGGCACTCTCAGCACCTCCTGTCACCCACGGCTGAGCTGGGGGGGCCATGCCAAGTTTGCAGGCATGTCACTCAGCTGCATGTCCCCCACTTCCTGGTCTTTCAAGGGGTCCTATCTCAGTCAGGCTGCAGCACCCAGGACAGTGGCTGCAAGGGACAGAAAATGCCGTCTCCTAGCTGAGTGTGGCAAAACATTCCCTGACTGCTGTGGATCAACACTCCAGGCTGCCATGGGGCCTTAATTCCCTGCAAAAGTGGAATTGCAGGGCTAGGGTGATGCCAGCTGGCATCGCCTATACCAACCAGCACTGCTCCAAAGCCTGGCACATCTCACTTCTGGCCAGCAGGTGATGGCCATGTCCTCAGCAGGAATGGGCACAGCACTCAACGTGCACTGGTTAACCAAAAACCTTTAAACAACAGAGTAAGAGAGGCCATTAAATGTAAAACTGCCCTCGTGTGGTAAACAAAACCAAACTCCAGCAAGGCAAACATGAACCAAACACGGCCAAAAGGAGCTTGTGCCTTCATCTTGGAGAGCATAAACTATCAAATGCAGCCCTTGGAATCCACAACACCCAGCACAGGGCATAGCAGCTGCAGTTAAAACAGAAATGGGGGGAAATAATCCTCCATTATGCACAGTTATGCACATAGTCCTGCCCCCTGAATTAGCTTTTGTAGCTGTGGAGGAAGGTTTTGGAATTGTCACAGAGGGCTCCAACTCCATCCTCAGAAGTCATTAAAAAAAAAAAAAAAGAAAGAAAGAAAAGGTTAATTTAGAGTCTTATTAGGCACTAATAAGAAAAGAACAAGAAGGTAAAAATTCAGCTGTGCCATTGGGGGAGTTCTGATGAACTCACAACCTGAATGTATTTCTGGTACCTCAAAAAGAATAGAGTAATATCAGGAGAAGCAGGCAGGAGGATGATCAAGAGACTAGAATGACTTCTATTTCAGGAGAAAGAGAAATTTCAGCTTGGAAATATCTGAGATGCATGAAATGATGAATAGCCTGGGGGGAAGAAAAGATACTTCACCAAATAAAGAGAAGCTGAAGTCACCCACTAAAATTGCAGAGTCAAAAAACCTTGATATAGCAGAGAGCTTGAAGGAAAAAAAGCTCCATATCTATTTTTCTTCTCCTCCTCCACAAAGATCCAATCCATGTGTCTCACCTGCACAGCACAGAGCTGCAGGAGACACTCCTGCCAAGGAGGAGAGGGAGCCCTTGTGAGCCCCTCTGCAAGGCTAGTGAGAAGTCCATGGCCTCACCCCACTGGCTGTCCCCACCCATGGTCACTTAATTCCAGGAGGTGACTCAGCACAGGGGCAGCCAACGTTACTGCTGCCAGTTCACAGAGGCAGGTGCGTGGTGGTCCCTAGGGAGCTCAGAGCATCCCTGAGAATGGGGCTGTTAGTGGGGACCACTGCTCCCCTCAGCCCACGCCATGGGAATTCCTGCTGACTCTGAGGTGGCTCTTACTCCACAGATGGGTCCCTGCAGAGGCCAGGGCAGACAGCGACCCCGGTGCTGGTGTCCGGCTCCCTGCGGCGTCCTGCCATGGCTGCGCTGCGGCCTCAGCAGCTCCAGCTCTTCCACACCATCCCTCCAGGAGCCACCATGGCTGAGGCAGTGGCAAGGCCAAGCTTCTCCCAGGAGGCTTCCCCAGCAGTGGGAGGCAGAGGAGGGGAGAGCAGAAGCCCCTCAGTGTGCAGCTCGGTGATCCTGGATGCCAAGGAGCCTCCGGCCAAGAGCGAGGCCATCCCGAAGCCGCCAGCCTCAGCCCCTCCATCCATCCTGGTGAAGCCAGATACCTCCCGCAACAACACCGAGAAGGTACGGCCAGGGCTCCCCCACTGCTTCGGGGGTCCCCAGCCCTCTGGGAAGGTGTTCAGGGTCAGCCCAGCACTGAGCAGCACCAAATCCCTTGAGCGCTTCACTCCACCCTCAACAGGTTTTCTTCTTTCACTGGGATTGGGACCCATGTTAAGGCATCAGTTGTTTGTGTTATTGATGCTGCTGCTCAGATGAAGCCCTTCAGAAAGGAAAGATGCTGCTTTATGCATTTCCATGAAAAGCCTGTTCAGTCACTATCGAATCTTGAGACTTTCCTGAGGTCTTACACTGTGCAAGAGCCCCACTAAGGTGCCTGAGAGTCTGGGAGCAAATGAGTAAATGCCACAGACCTGGATGTTAGATCCAGGGTCCAGCTGCTTTGACAGACCCCCCCCCCCATCACTCCCACAAAGCTTTAGCTGAGCCACTTGGAACAAAAATTCCTGTCCCCTCTTGTCAGCCAGAGGGAAATTTCACAAACATAGAATCCTCCTGCAAATTGCCCTCTTGACAATTTTCTCTTCCTGTGGGACCCAGAGCGTAAATTGCTCTACAAACCCGTGAAAGCCCAACCAACCTCCAAGCTCCCAGGAGGAACACCATCAGCTGGAGAGCAGCTATGGGCCCTCTGTGACAGGCACAGCAGGACAGGCCAGCCCCTCCTTGTGTCCACTGCCCGCCCTGACTTGGGTGGTGGCTCACTCCTGGTGACCCTGGTGACCACTCCCCCAGGGCTCCGCCTCAGCCGATGGCACTGCCGGGGCACACCATGCCAGTCCCAGGTGTCTCTTTCCCCAGCCATCGGCTGCACACGACACTGGGCATCACCTCACACGCAGAGGCATCCTCTGCCCCCAGGAAGGAGTCAGCCCCCGCTCAGCTCGCCCAGGGCCACCCGGGGCAGATCGCAGCTGGGCGGACGTGTGACTGCCGTCCCCACCCTGATTCTGCTCCCCTTCTCGTTGCAGCAAGTGAAGACGGTGAGGTTTCAGAACCACAGCCCCCCACCGCCCAAGCGGCACAGCCTGCAGCCGTCGCTCAGCCTGCAGCCCTCGCCCAGCCTGCCGCGGGGCAGGACGGAGCCGGTGGCCGTGCTGGAGGCCCTGCTGCCGGAGCCGGGCCCCGAGCTGGCTCTGCTCTACTCGCCGCGGCTCGGCTGCAGCCCCCTGCCCCAGCGGCGGGCGCTGCACCCCAAGGCGCTGGCGCTGGCGCTCTCGGGGCCGCTGACCTTCCCCGGCAAGAAGAGCTATAGCAGCATCTCTGCCAACTGAGGGACCCGGCTCTGCTGGCCTCCTCGGCTCCTCCGCTTCCTGCCGCCAGCACCTTGGACCCTCACTAGCCTGCTGCCTCCGCTACTCCCCATCCCACGGCAAGGGGCAGCTCTTCCCCGTGTCCCCCCAACTCCATGCCACCAGCACCCTCAGGACCTGCAAGCCTCGGGGAGCAGCCAAGGGAGCAGGATGGGGCAGGATACCAGTCAGCCCTGCACAAGAGTGGCCCGGCCCGGCCCGGCCCCAGCTGTGCCGAGCGTGACTAGAGGAGCCTCATGGCCCCAGGCAGACGTGAAGCAGGTCTGTGGCATCCACAGAACGAACGTTCTTTGGTGTCCTGCAAAGCTGCCTGCGAGGAGCAGCAGGAAGGGGAAAAAAACATGCAGGTATCAGAGACATCTGAGCTGGTTTTGATCTCCTCCCTGTTGCAGAAAAGCCCCCAGAGATCAAAACCCAGGTTCATTACCTTGCTGCTTCTGCAGCGTAAAGAAACCATAAATCAAAGCCAGCCAGCTCTTGGCTGCTTCCTGTTGCCTTTTTTTTTTCCCCCTTTTCAGGGTTGGGGTGGATGGTTTCACTCAGATTTGTTTAGTTAGGTTGGTTGCTTCCTTGTTTTTCTGCTTGGTTTTAGCCCAGAAGTTTTAGCACAAAATGCAGTTTAAAAGGTGATGTGTAGAGGAAAGAGACACTGGAAAGGGATGTGCCAATGCCACAGGCACTTGGGCTCTGCAGACGGTCCTGCTTCTCCTCGTAGCTTGCTTTCCTCTAAGTACCCACCAGCTACCTCCATGAGTTTGCTCCAGCTCCTTCCCACCACCCACCCCCTCAAACAGTGCTTTGTAAATATCCTGGGGGGAGCTCAGGGGATTGAGCCCACATTAAGGTGCATGGGACATGCCCTGTGTGACAGAGCAGGACCCGGCAATGACCGTGCCACAGGCCACCCCCAGCCTGCAGCTGACCACACTCCAAGAACCCTCCTGTGAATCCAGGGCAAAGCAGGTCAGAGCTGTGCCCTGCTCACTGGCAAACCCTCTGCAACAGCTTGGATTTTACTGCCTGTTTGGGGACCAGCAGCTCCCATCCCAGCCACTAACACCACCTGCCAGATCTCCTAACAGCAATGGCTGTGCTTCATCCAGGACAGCTGTGAAATCCCATCCTTGGCTAATTGCACTCAAAAGCCATGAGATTAACTCCACTGGTCAACAGAAGCTCTCTGAGGTACTGGCACAACCCCACAGAAGGATGTTTTCTACTGGATCTAAGAAAAGAGAATGGATAAAATCATTCCCTATTCTGCAGCCCCTCTTCTTTTACTTTCAGATGCAGAGCAGGAAGCTGGTGCCTGCCTGCAGGGATTTTCAGCAGCTCCGGCAGCACAGAAGTTCCTCACATGGTGCTCAGCATGACCCCAGCCAGAGCCCACTGACCAAACATCCCACCCCTTTCTAGAGCTGACGTCCCCCAAGGCTGCTGGTGGCCCAGGTGGCTGGAGCTACATGAGCTCTCATCATGCAGCTGGAAGCACTGGCAGAGAAGCAGCAGCAGGAACTGTGAAGCCCAGAAGAGTGCTTAGCAGGGATGTGCATGCAGGGAAGGAAGAGCTCCTGCCTTTCGTTGCCGTCAAACTGGTGTCCTCATCTCATGCCTATGTAACAGAGCCCAGGTCTAATTTTGGTTTGGTGAGCAGGTGACACAACTGGGAGCAGGCTGGGCTCTGCCCTGGAGAGAGGACAGGGTGATCCCAACCCTACTCTACAGAGAAGGGCAACCACAAGCTCCCCAGCTTCAGCAGAACTGTGTCCCCAGAAAGCCAGGAACAAGATGATGAGCTAAAGATCTTGCCCTGCAAGACCCGTTATGGAACGAAGCCACCTTCTCGCCCCCTCATCCCAAGATCAACAGCAATAAGGTCTCACATGCCCACAGGGAAGCCTACAAAATCCCTCAGCCCACTACAGGACACTGAAGTCTTAAGAGAAGTACACCTCAAAGCATCAGAGATCTCTCCTGGACTTGGCACTTAACCTGCTGTGTTCTGCCAAGTGACAACGTCAGGCTGGTGGGACAGAGGAAGCTCTGACACATCCACGAGCAGGCAGAGGAAGCACTGGCAGCTCTGGTACAAGAGCAGGCAGCTATTTTGGGGCAGATGTCTCAGTTCCTTGCACAGGATATTTCAGAGATTTGATGCTATGGTGACAAGTGCCCTAAATATCTTCGAAATGTGTAGGGAGAGAGCTGCAAACAGGACCTGTTAAAGCAACAGCCCTAATTAGTGTCCTGCTCCCACAGGTACCCCTGCCCACTGGTTCCACACTACAGCCACTGAGCAAAGCTGATACATCCTCCTCACCTTCCTTGGTGCTCTTCACCTTCCCTGGTCCTCAGCTTGCAACACCTAGAATGAGGCATCTGGACAGTGCTATTACACTGAGCAACGACCCAGAAAAGAGGGACCAGAGCTCTAATATTTTTCTGACAAAAACCCAGGCTGAAGAAGAAGCTCCTGGAGCCAACCTGGAGTTTTGACTGAGCAAGTCAGTGCCCAAAACATGGTCCTTGTCTACACAGAGAAGCTGACCATGCTGGGGAAGGCATCAGCTGGGTCTGTCTGGGAGCAGTTTTCTCAGTGCATCAGACTAAGAATGTCTGTTCCAGAGCACTCTCTCCAGCCACCTTTGCTCCACAAGCAGAACCACCACTGCCACCTTGGAGCATGAGCAAACTCCATGTTTGTTGGTTCAGCTCTGGGCTGCTGGCCCAAAGCATGCTGCATCTTCTGTGAGGATCTGCTCCAAACCCCTGTCCCTCTCTGGCTGCTGTCATCCAATTTGTGTTTGTTTTAACTAGGTAGTGATGAAGAGGGAAGCATCACATGGATGTGGGCGAGCTCTTCAAGGGTTTCTGTTCTTTTTATAGATACATTTAACTTCCCTCCTGCCTTCCCACCTTCCAGACTCTGTTCAGCCCATTGCCCCAGTGAAGAGAGGTTAGACCAGCAGCGTTGCCACCCTGCCCGGTCATTCCCGAGCTGGCCAGGAGGGCTCATGAGAGAAGGCCACCCCTTGCCCTTCGGGAATATGTCCCCTCTGCACTCTCAAGGGCATGGAGAAGCTGGTCCAAGCCCTGGCCCTGCTCATCCACCCAGTCTGCAGTCCTCTGTTTTACCACCAACTATCATCTGAGGCACAAAGCACAAATAAAGCAGCTTTAGGAAGGCAGAACATCACTGCAGGTGTCCTGCAGCCTCCTAAGCTTCTGCAGGTGTCCTGCAGCCTCCTAAGCTTCTGAAATGAGGACATCGTTCCTGCTGGCCCAGCTGGTGGTGATGGGACTGATCCAGGCTTCCACCACCCAGAACATCATGGCTGTCAGGAAAGGAGCACCAGACAAGGGCAAAAAGCAGCACACAGGGACAGAGGGACCACCAGGGACCTTTCTCTGAAGTTCCTGAACTGGGCTGATTTTCTGTCTGCTCATTTCTGCTGCCTAATAAGTTAGAGCTGGAATCAGAGCACCCCTCAACTCAGCTTTCATTGCTTGCCTGGCCTGGCAGAGACCTCCCTGTTTTTCAGCAAGTGACTGCCCCCAGCCTCAGATGCCCTTGTGTCTCCTGATGAATGATGAGTAGAGGCAGCAGGGGCAAGAAAACCAACATCAGCTGATGCTCTGCACATCCTTCATAGATGGTGTGTCCCTGATCCAAAAAGACAGAGCAGCCTCCCATCCCAACCAAATCCAGAGCTGGAGCACTGGGCACAAAGGGCACTCTCCCACCACTTGCCACCATGAAGGCTGCAATGATGTTCAGTCTCAGGGAATTCTGCTGTTTCAGATGGCACCTGACAGATTGCTCTCCTAGGAGCTTCAGAGCCATCACCAGGCTGGGGTCCATCAAAGGTCCCCTGGGGTCAGTCCCTGCTCTTTGGTAAAGAGGATCTATTGATTCCTTGGTTGGACAGCATGACCCACACAAATCATGCTGTGGTGACACAAAGCCTTCAGCATCACATCTGGTCGGTGCCATCGGCAGCTGCATTGCCCACAGCAGGGGCTGGCCAGGCTGGAGGCTTCACAGGCTGCATTATGGCACAGGCAGCTCCAGACACCCACAGAGATGAGGAGAAGGGCCAGGGTAGCTCAGAAACCATGAGACAGACCCTCCATGGCTGCAACTTCTACTTGTCTTCCAGTCATTGAACCTCTGGCAGTCAGGACGGCTCCTCTTTGGGGGGTGGAAGGGGATTTGGTTTGTTTTTAATGCGAACACGTGAGTCCAAAAAGTCCTGGGACCTCAAAAACAAAAAACGACAAACAAACAAAAAAAAACCCCAACCAATAACTCTCTCAGTCCTTATAAGGCAGTGAAAAAACAGAGAGTGTATAGGGCACCAGGCATTTGCTTCCATCAGCCTTCCAACAGCTCTGCTCCGCTCTTCTCCTGGCAAAGGTCCTTTTTCTGGAACTAATGTTAGAAGAACATCTTTGGGGCTGCAGCACTCACACTTCTGAGCCACACCAGACTGAGTCATCAGGTGCTCTAGGGATTCATTTCATGGAATCATTAAGGTTAGAGAAGATCTCCAAGATCATCCCATCCAATCAAATGTCCCATCGCCTGGCTTCATCCTGGTTAATTTTTCCCAATCCACCAAAGCAAAACAAGAGATGTTGACACATCAGCACCAACTTGAGGGTCAGAAAACCCAAGGGAACAGGCAGCCTCTCCTGAAGGGCTCGCAGTCCTGCAGCTTCTCCAGCCCACAGGCAGGAGGGTGGCTCCTTACCCCATCCCTGGCTCTGGGACAGATAAAGACAAAGGCTGACCCCAAAACATCAGCTGGAAACAGCAGCACAGGCCAGCAATACATAAGCTCATGTTACTTTCGTTGCTACTTCAGGAGGTTTATCCATCATAGCTCACCTGAGCTCTCAGTGTAACAGCAGCTGTGGACAGGACCTGTGTCAGGAGGGTTTGCCTTAAGCCTCGTTATCTCCCCTCTTTAAAAAGTTACATTTGAAATACTCAGAAAATTGGTGTTTAGAACCCACCCCCACCAGGCAGTGGGGACCCACCAGTGAGGTCAGTGGGAGCTTGCACAAGCTGGTCTCTTAAAGACTGGATCAAATGATCCTTGGGGTTCCTTCCAACCTGTCATTCTGTGACTCTTTGTCCCACACAGGATGTTGGGAAGGGATCCCAAAGCACTCCATGGGCTGGCACAGAAGATTCCCAGCAACAGGCAGGCTGATGAAGACAATATATGTAATAGAAGTGCAAAAATGACCCATTTATACCAAAGTTCCATCCAGAATAAATCATAAGGGCAGCCAGGACCAACCAGGGGTCATTACCTTGATCCCTGTGGAGCAGCCTAGCAGACTGTACTGGCTCCTTCCTGCACTGAGCCCAGGGAATAGCAGGGCCTTGCAGCTCCATTGCTATAAACAAGCAACCGGAAGTGACCATTTTCACACATGTACATACTCAGAGGGTATCAAATCTTCTCTTCTTGGTGGTGGGTGGGAGGGGGAACTAAACCCCAAGCATTTAGTTCATTGTTGAGAGATTTGTACAAGCCAGGTGATGCTGAATGTTCCTTTCCCTGATGTGAAGCTCATTTTTTTTTAAAGGCTTTTCCAACTGAGCACTGGTGGGGAAAAGGAGAGGAGGCAATAAACACAGATCTTAGTTTTCTGGTTTATATTAATCTTCAAGGTATTTATTTTGTATTTCTGCAACTAAACCCCCTAGTTTCAAAGCATTTTCAGTCCTTGGAAGTTTACTCATCTAAGTTTCTAGCACTGATTTTTAGCTCCATAGCCTGTAGGTTAATTAAATTAATTAGAGCTGAGTGGATCACAGCTCCTCACACCCCACAGGGGCAGGATGGGGTTGCAGCATGTGTGCAGCACCAACTCAGCTGGCCAGTGCTGGGGGTCACCGAGGGGAAAGGTGGGTCCTGGTGATGCCTTCAGCACCTAACATGTGTGGTTCTCCATCCTATGGAAGCTCCTGTGCTACCATTAAAACTTTTTGCATGAAAAAAAAAAACTAGGAATGTTTATTTTCCCTTTATTTCAGGGTGCTGCTTCACCAGCTGGGAACAAGTAGCAAAGAGAAGGAAAAAAGAAGGGTTATGTGGGGTGGTGGTTGGGAATGAAGCTTCTGCTCTTCAGCCAGGCTCTGGCCCAAACTTCTGCTTTCCATTTTTGATGCTCTTTGCTCCAGCAGGCACCTACAAGTACATACAGTGACAGCGTTGTGTCATCACAGGATGATACAAGGCCACTCACAACAAGGAGGACTCTGAGCTGCTGGAGCAGGCCTGGAGAAGGGCAATGAAACTCCTGAAGGGTCTGGTGAGGAGCATCTGAGGGACCTGAGGCTGTTTAGTCTGGAGAAAAAGAGCCTGAGGGGAGACCTTCTGCCTCTCTACAACTCCCTGGAAGGAGGCTGCAGGCAGGTGGGGGTTGGTCTCTTCTCCCAGGGAACAAGAGACAGGGCAGGAGGAAATGGACTCAAGCTGCATCAGCAGAGGTTTAGCTTGGACATAAGGAAATTCTTCACCAAAGGGCCTGGCCCAAAGCCACTGCTGGGTTGTGAAACTGCTGAGATAAGGAGCAGGTTGTAGCGTGACACCCAGGTTTAACTTGCTGGGGTGCCTGGGCATGATACCCAGGTTTAGTTGGCTCTGGACACTGGGAACAATACCCACTGAGGGGGACCAGAATCCACAGAGATGCTGCTGTGAGATCCTCACACATTTTATTTTTGCAGCCAAGGCATTCTGCATGGTGGGTGGTGAAGGAGAAAGGCTGGATGGGCAGAAGACTCATGACTCAGGCTCCCTCATTTGGAGGCTTAACTGGGGCAGCCTCAACTAAGCAGCAGCATTCCCATGGGGTCTGGGGGCAGCCCATGGCTCCAGCTCTTGGGCTACACTCTCAGCAGCAGCTAGAAGCCCTGCCCAGACTCCACCCAGGGTGCCTGAGAAGGAGGAGGATATGATCAAGGATCAGCTTCTCCTCATTCTGCATATCCTGCTGAAGTCACTCCTTTTTGACAGTGAACTCACAGGGCAGATCTAGACCTGATCTGGTGAATTCCTTGCACGTTGGGGAGCTCATTTCAGCTGGTGACCTGGAACCTTCTGCCCTGTACCTTCGGCAGAGGGCAGACACATTCTGAGAGGTGCTGGACACCCACAACTTTTAGTGAAAGAACATGAGGATGCCTGGTGTGTGAGAAGCCTTAGCTGTGCTTTGGAAGAGCTCCTTGCCTGCTGCTTGGCTGCATTGTGACATTCCCGGTACAGCATCTGTTCCTGACTGCACCATTCCCCAGCAGCTGCCCCACTCTCACAGCCCTGCCCCCACCAAGCACTTTAAAACCATGAGCATCTGGTAGGAGCTGCAGCTCCATCATAAACCACAGGCTGGGGTTTCATGGTGCAGGGGACAAGGCAGCTCCTCAGGTTTACTGCATTGATTCTGCTGTGCAGAGGCATGGAGGTAACAGAGCAAATGTTCAGAGCAGGAGAGCATGGCTGTAGCATCCTGCACAGGCTGGTGCCAACAGCATCTGGGATTGGGGGTAGGAGCCACAGATCTGGAGTGACCTTGTGGAAGCAAGGAAATTCCTGAGATTAGTGCTACCATTCTGCTTCACCTTACAGCAGTTCCCTCTCAAGGGTTTCCTTACTTCTGTGTCTTCTTGCTTCTGAGCTCTAGGCTCCCATCCACCACATTTACAGCAAGGTTCAAATGCTTCCAGAGCAAATTACGATACTCAGAAGAACCTCAGCAGCTCTTAGCCATGGCACTACAAACTGCCTCTTGGATGCCAAGAGGCATGCTGTGATCAGACCTCCAGCCCTTCTGGTAACAAACTACTTTGTGGTTTCACTGGAAGAAGCTTCAGGGGCCAGTGCTGATTTCCCAGGGTGGAAGGGTTCTGTTAGGTGCCAGAGTCACACTCATTGGGGTTCCCAGCCCCAGTGCACAGTCTGTGTGATAGGAAAGGGTTACCACTGACACAGGTCAAGAATTGCCCAGCATCAATGGTGACCTTCAAGTCAGGTAGAAATATTTTAAAAGGCCACTCTGAGCCAGTCTCAGCAGTTCCTGGGCTGCTCTCCCCAGCTCAGCACTGCTGTGCATCTTTAGCTCCTCACCATCATTTCTGCTGCTCCCCACTTCGACAGACAACTCCCCAGAGCTCAAGCAAACCTTCTCAGAACAAGACCCCTTGGAGTGCAACAGCTTCTGCTTTAAGCAAAATCATGGATTCTGGATGCTTTGCCGGTGCCACAGAGTCAGTAACTCCCTGCTCTGCCCGCATAGCCTGGAGGGGATTAAGAAATTGAACCCCTGAGCAGGAGGAGCTGCCCCAGCCCCACTGCAGGCATTTCAGAGAAGCTCCAGTAGCAAGCTCTCAGCTTTCACCAGCTCCAGGGCTTCCACACAAACTTGGTTTTAATATATTAGGTATTTGCAATGCTGAGTATGGGGCTCCTAACTCAACTTCTCCTTTCACACAGAATAAATCCTGTCTCCAGAGTCTATCCAGGGAGCAATAATTGGTGACAGAACCTCAGAAGGGTCAGTCTGCTTTCTGTCCTGAGATGTTTCCCCACTGCTGTGTGATGCAGCTGGTGGCACTTGGTGTTCCTCTGAACTCTTCCAAGTCACTTTAAATTCCTTCCGTAAGAAATGTTATCTCAGTGTTTCAGAGAGAAGAACCCACCTGTCCTCCTGAAGGGAAGAAAACTGGAGGGCACAGAAAGCCAGGAAATATCCTGTGGTGCTACAGCAGGAAACTGGAAAAGACAGAAAATAAAAGCCAGAGCCCAGCTCTGTGGCTGTCAATTTCTGCACTGCAGAAACTGGTTTAGTTAGAATAAAAACAGCTCATAAAGGCTCCCTTTGCAGATTTCTCTGACCAAAATCACAACATGAAAACTCCCAAGTAAGGCCACAGTCCTGTTAGTGATGTGGGAAATACTGCATGCATCCTGTGACTAGCTTTGGTAGGCAGACAAGCACAGGACCAGCAGAGCAGTGACATCTCCTGGAAACCAACAAACCAAGCAGCACAGAAAACAGCTCCAGCTTTTAACCCAGTCGTGCTCATTCCCCCTCAGTTTGGCTGCTTCACCTGACACAGACTGTAGCAAACCCCACCACTGTTTCACTTGACTCTCATGGTATAAATTAGGTTTTTATTGCCATGATATCTGCTTCTTGGAGCTAACAAAGGTGCTTTTGGAGGAGGAAATGATGGAAATCTTTCTGGTCAGCTGGCTTCACCTGATCCTCAGGGGCTCTTCATGGAGCACTGGAGATGCAAACACATTTGCATCCTCTATTATAGGACATTCACAACCAACTTCTCTACCTAGACCCCAGCCTCCTGAGGAGAGGGGAATTCCAAGTGTGGTCCTCCAGTTGGCTTACAAAACCCCTGCCCACAGCTGAGAAGGGAGCTTTGGCATGTTAACAGTTGGGGTAGCTGTTTCTGCTCAAGAAAAGCCAAAAGGCCAGAGGAAAATAATTTTATTATATCCATGTTGAAAAGAGTTGTGGTGAACTTGCATGCACAGTTAGGTTGGTTGAGGGAGGCTTTTTTTTAATAGAAGAAATGCTCATTTTTTTTTTCCACCTTGCAGGTGTTTCCAAAGTCAGACTCTGAACCTTCTCACAGGCACAGAGCAGTTCAGTGGACGAGATAAACAATGGTGTCACCAATGTCCTTGGTCAGGCCGTTCTCGGTGACGCGGACGTGCTTCTCCTCCAGGTCAATGTGGAAGGTGGCCTGCTCCAGAATGGGAGTCTTCTCTGCTTCTTCTCTGCCAAGGACTGGGACACGGCGGGGCCCCAGCACAGGGTCATCAAACCTCATCAGCTTCACTTTAGAGAGGTCTGCAGCCAAAAGAGCAGCTGGTCAGGCCACGGGATCAACACAGCAGCCACAGAAGTGATCAAGCCACACTTAAGACTTGGTGCTTCTCTATCTGCTCCAAGGAAACAGCTTCTCTGGGAATTACAGTGGGGAGCTACCCCACTGTCACTCAGGGGTTACACAGGAACACACCAGCAGAGGTGAGAATAAACCACACAGAAGTACCAGCTCCCAGTACTACACTCCAAGCACCAAACCTTCCCTCTCTGGCTTTGGGACAGCACTGAGTGACTGAACAGTCATGGGATCTTTTACTGAGGAGTTAATTTTGGAGCCTAGGAGGAAGGAGCAGGTGAAGGTCGATTTAAATACCACTCCCTATTAAAACATACACTAATAAAAGGCTGCTAAGCAGCCCAAGAACAATCTCTAGGCAGCCTGGCATCATTCAGCCTAGCCTTCCTCCAAGCACCACCTTCGAGCCCTCGTGCACCAAGAGAACAGTGACACCTCCTGGAAAGAGAGTGAGGAACCCCTGCCTAAAATCCACGTTCTTGCTTCTGACTGCCCACCCAGCAGCAGGCCAGCAGATGGAGAAGCATCTGCAGCCTGTGCAGCTCATGTCCCTCTGCCCAGGCCCACTGTCTACTTGGTCAGACATTCCTGTGTGCACCACTATCAGCCTGCAACTGTCCTTGTTCTACAGATAAACACTAAACACAAGCTGCTGAAAGATGGAAAGGATGAGGGGAAAACACACAAACAGCAAAATCCACCCTGCTGCCTCACAAGCTGTTGGATGATCTCCAGTTTCCTTCTTAGACCCAGCTCACAGCACTTCAGACCTCTTTGGTTCTTAACTCCTGCATTCTTCAGAAGCACAAATGGTGTTCCTTTAAGAAAGTTGTTTTCCTTCCTTACATTGCCCAGAAACCTAATGTCCAGTATGGAATTTCATCATGCCTTACCCACTTCCCTGGAAAAGACAGTAAGTGAGGAACACTGTAACTGTCAACACTGCTTATTGCCAAGACTCATTTTGGTGTTCCAAGAAGCCAGCCCTGCAATAGCCCTACCTAAAGGGACCACCTGGGGGCTGTCAGGACACACCAGCACTTAAACAGCCCAAAGCACTTAGAGGACTGACTCTCATACTTGGAAATTCCAAGCACAGGGGGAAATATCATCTACAGTTATCTCTGGCTGAAGCTAGGTTTTGGGGTGCCAGTGGCAGAACAAGAGCCTAATGAGGAACCCTACAGCAGAGTGGCTTATCTGTGTGTTCTCTTTGTTCTTGTGCACTCACAAAATTTCTGGCTCCTTTCTAAGCACCTGCTGCAACAGCACAAACTTCAGCAGCTTTCTGTCCCTGTTTGTCTCCTGGAAAGCTTCCTCAGCTCAGTCTTTGGTAGTGTGTGTCCCTCTGTGCCAGCATCTTACCTTTGATTCCTCTGTCCATCTTCATCAGGCGCCTGATCACAGTCTCCCTGTTGTCTCCTTGCCTGATTTCAATTTTTGTAGAGAAGTGGCCATTGGATGGTTGAGGGTTCACCAAAAACACAGACACACTGGGCTGTGGAGAGTCAGCACAAGGATTAAAGGAGAATCTGCATTCGTGATCCAAGCCTCAGAGGGAACATGAAACTAAACCTAACCAACATCTTCCACCAAAAAATGTTCTGAATGGAGGAACCTCACTTGGAAACCCAGGGGCAGAGGGGAAGCAAGCCCTCAACTCCTTGCAACAGCACCAGAGCAGGCACACCTTTTTAGGACATGCTTAGGGAAATCAGTGAATTATTTCCTGTTAAGTGTTAGAGCCAGAAACACTCACACAGGATACCACTACTGCAGAGCTTCACTCATCTTACACATTCCTCACCAACTCCCCTGTCACACAGCTGTAGAATGCTTTCACATGGTTTTACTTTGCTGCAACTGAGCAGCATTTATTCACCCATTATAAACTAACAGGTAGAGAAACCATGAAGGAAGCACTACTTCAGGATTCAGTAAACAAAGCTTCACCTGGACACAGATAGTTTTAGTGTGATAAGCAACACCACAGTTTCTAAGCAGCAGCACTGAAGTGAGACTCAGTCACATTTGCACAGCCCCTCTCAATTGCCTTTTTGGCCTGTTAGCCACCACACCATCCACCTGGTCTAAAATGGCAGCAGCTGAGGCATGTGGCTGATAGAAATTAGGTTTTGTGAGTGCTCTGCGCTCTGGTTTTCAACAGTGCTCAGGTCAAGTCATTGAATTGTGCTGGCTGGAAGAGTCTCAAAGCTGAAGTACAATCCCAGCCACACTCAGTTGTGTGTAGAGGCAGAGCAAGACTGCCTCAGGAAATGTTTCTTCATTTGAAGGGGTGCTGGGTCAAAGGAAAAATAAATCCAACCTCCACATCTGATTAAGCTTTCAAATGGTATATTTGCTTTTGTTTGGTTTGTTGGGGTTTTTGTTGTTTGGGTTTGGATTTTGGTTTGTTTGTTTTGAACTGAATTTCTAGAGTTTGAATATCTGAATTTCTGATTTTACCTCAGTCCTGAATGTGGAAAATGGTTTTCCAGGACAGCAGTCTTCTTTTATTTTATCTTCTGCTTCAGAAGCAAACTTCACTTCAATGTGATCCAGCTGGAAATCAGAAAGCAGCAGCAGGAGAGATAAACAAGGGTTTCATGGTTTTGGAAGGAACAACAGGAGTTCCCAGGCCTCCCAACCAACTGCTGGCATAATGAAGTGGGACACAAATGTGCACTGATTTAGAGCAACAAAAGCACACCTGAAATCACAGAATGTTCTTGGTGATCTGGCACCTGCTCAGGATGGACTGATGCCAATTTGTCAGCATCCAAAGACAGAAGTTCCCCAGCCTCTCAAGGGAGCCTGTTCAAGCCTACACTGCTCCTCTCCTCATGGACCATCTCAGCCTCACCAGCTGGAACTGCAGCAGCAACTCCCTCATTTCACTGCCAGCCCACCACCAAGAAGGAGGCTTTGCCATCTTCAGCTCTCTATGGAATGCAGATTTCCCTGAGATCTTCCCTTCAGCCATTTTCAACAAGCCCACCTCCTTCTACCTCTCCCTGTAGGACACTCTGGGCTCTCTCCAGCCATCTTGATGGTCCTCTGCTCATCAGCCGCGAGCCTCAAAGCCTTTTTAAAAGGGGAGATATGGAGTAAGGGAGGATGAGTGTGGGACACCACACCAACACAGTGCCAAATTCAACCTTGGAGAGCTGAGTGTACAGGGTTGTCTTCAGCTTGGTGTGCCAGACCATGTCATACACAGCTGACTCCTCCTGAAGTAGGTCAGAAGGCAGCATGGCTCATTTGCAGTGACAGCACACTCACATGACATTGACATACACTCTGACAATCCCACAGCAACCCCAGAGTCCTCGTGGCAGAACTGATAGGCCCCCAGCATGAACTTACACCAAAAAAAGGGGGCAATTCTGCCCTGGCACAGGCTCTGACAACTCCTGTTAAACTTCAGGAGGTTTGATAGCCCAGATTCCCCCACATGCAAGAGCCACTCTTAAACAAACAGATCACCTCCCTAAGACAGCCGTAGTTTTTCTACCTGGAGAAGAAAAGGCTCTGGGGAGACCCCTCCAGTACCTGAAGGGGGCCTACAAGAAGGCTGCAGAGGGACTGTTTACAAAGGCCTAGAGTGACAGGACAAGGGGCAATGGTTTGAAATTACAGGAGATTTAGACTGGATGTTAGGAACAAGCTCTTTATCATGATGGTGCTGGAACATTTCAACAGGTTGAAGCCTAGCTGAAGCCCCATGCCTGGAGATACTGAAGCTTAGGCTGGACAAGGTTCTGAGCAACCTGATCTAGTGGAAAATGTCCCTGCTGACTGCAGGGGGGTTTGGGTTAGACGACCTTTGGAGGTCCCTTCCAAGCCCAACCATTCTGTGATTCTGTGACTATGAGGAGACAGGCATGCACTGACCTCCAGGGAATTGGTCAGGTAGACAATGTTCTCCAGCAGCACCGCGCGCTCATCGAACTCCAGCTCCAGATCGAGAACACGTGAGCCATTCTTCTCCAGATTGTCCTGTCAGGAGGGGGAAAAAAAGCCACAACATCAAAGAATTAAAGACTGTGAGGGAAACTATGCTTCAAAGTGGCAAACTCTCTCCATTAGTCATGAAGAGAAGAGGCTTTTAAACACGAGAGCTCTCTTCTGGTGCAACAAGCTCACAGAGGAGCAATCATTTTCATCTAACAGGGTTTTTTCTACAGTGAGTTAGTGACACTGAGAGCAATTAGCCCTTGCTTTTAACAGAGAACCAGAAAGGTGTCTGACATTCCCAGTTGTTTGTAATCCCTACTTAATGTGCAGGTGGAGAATTCACAAAATCAGTCAGCATTTCAGTGGTGTTTCACAGCAGGAAGTGCAGTTTATGACCTAGTTGAACATCAAGGACAAGCATGCCACAACTGGACATGTTCACAGCAGCTATAAAACAAGTTCTCTGCAGGGAAATAACAACTGCTTTATATATTAACATAAAAGTCACTTAATTAGTCCAGAAAGCTAACAGCAGCAAGCACAAGAGACAAAGTATCAGAGGCAATACAGAAACCATGTGATTTTTATTGAGTTGTTTGTTTGTTGTTTAGGGTTTGGGGTTTTTTTTTAAAACAGAACTTGCTCCTCAGGATGCAGTGGGTCCCTTCCTGCTCCTGCAAGCTGAGCCAACTGGCTCCTCTGAAACTCTGCTTTGTCAGGCTCAGCATGGTTTTGGTTTCCTGGTTTCCTTGTCAGTTTAATGGGCAAGATTCCCTGCATTAGCACTGAATTGTTTCCCTTTGTAAATCACAGCTGCTTCTACATTTAAGCCCTGCACTGAGGAACGGGAAGCACAGGCGGAAGTGCTCCTTCCACGCTGGAGTTGGATGATCTGCTCTGGCAGGGGGCTGGATCAGATGACCTTTTAAGGTCCCTTTCAGTCCCTGACATTCTATGATTCTATTATTTGGTTTGAGACAAACACCAAGCTAGAGAGCCTGAGCTCAGGTGGTTCTACACCTTTATATGAAGCTGCTTACTGCTTCCTGGACAAGCCTCAACATCAGGCTCACTGCTGCTGGGCTAAGGACATCAAAACTCAGGGACATTCAGGCCTAGCACACTCGCAGGATGAAGTCTGCCTGACCTCGTCCAATGGGTCAGCTGATCTAGCACATCACTGCAGCTCTTTACAAACAGCAGCTCCACAGCAGCTTTGTGTTTTCTGTTCCTCCAAAGGCTTCTGAACTTCCATCAAAAAGAGTAATAACAATAACCCAGGAGAGAGGGCAGAAGGGCACCCCCTGCTTACAAAATCTGACAAAGCTTACAAACAGCAGCCACTGATGCTTGCATTTAAGTCAAGCCAAAGCTTAAAGTCACATCTGTGCACTCATTAAGATTTTTCTCCATTACTAACCCCTCTCAACTTCTACAGATCACGAGTAGAAATCGAAAGGTTTTAAATCCTACTCTCTGCTTCCTCTTCTCCTCCCACATTTTTTTTTTTCTTATTTAAAATTCTACTTATCCTTTGCTTCTTGGACCTCCTATTGCTGTATTCATTTTTTCCATCTGCAACAGCAGGCACAACAAACTTTCATTTAAAAAAAATGTAAGCCAAGATTTTTCACAGGGAAAACAGCAATGAAATACCAGAAATACCAGTGACTGAAATGTGAGAATGATACAGGAAAGTCTCAGTTCCATTCAGAACTCACAACAGCCCCTGTTCCCCCTCAAAGACAGTGTAACCAATTGTCTCCAGCCTTGTTCTTAACTCTCAGATGTTATGCCATTGTTATGTCTACAGACCAGCTACCTCAGTGTGCTGGTTTAAGGCTAACTGGAATATTTTAATAGAGAAAATTATACTACAGGCTGTGAAGGAAAACAATGGTGACATCTACTTCACTCATAGGCTTGCTGAGATGTTTAGGAATAGGAACTCAAAACAAAAGATAAGCCAGTCTGTGTCACAGGGCACAGTGTCTCAGTCTAGCAGCTTCTGGCTTCTCCTCTCTGCCAATTAATTTCACAAACCACTTTTCTTCTAATCCCCCCTGGCCGATCCTCAAAATTCTCCTTGCGTGCAAGGTAAACCTTGGGGTAAGGTATAGGGGTGGGGAGAANAGGAATCCAGGTGTATTTGAAGCACAGACTACACAGCCGCAAAACAAATCACCTGGCCTCAGCTACACCTTTAGCTCACCTGAGCTAACTCAGTTTATCTTCCTTGCAGGGATGTAAAAGGAGTGCATAAACAAAGAGATGAAGATGCCAAGCAAGCACAGGACAGGACAGAGGCTGAAGCCAAACGTTAGTAGAAGAGCCAGGAATGAAAGAAACCACAACACCCACACATCAAGCTACACTTTTTCACCGCCTCTGTCTGAGCTGTTTCATATACAAAGATTTTCTCTGCAGGAGAACTGTCCCTCTAACACTCACCTTGACCATGGCAACAAAAGGCATGACCTTCTTCATGTACTTCTTCAGCTCTGGCAAGGCATTAAGCTCATTGGCAATAACTTTATTGTCTGGTAGCTGACCTCCACCGACCTGAACACAGATGGACACATTAAAAACTATAAGGATCATTAAAAGCCTGTTGGCCCTTTAACATCTTACACCCTTTGTGCTATGCCAGAAACACCAGCAAGGTTTGTCACCACCACTGAGCCCACACACAAAGCTCTTCTGATCCCTTTGGAACATTTCAAAAGAAAAATTGTAAAGCTTTGACCAAAGCCTCAGATAACTACGGTGTTTGGGCAGCTCAGGATCGTTCTTCATTGCCCTTCTTTATGGTGACTCTTGATTAATGTACTTACATTTTCTAGCAAAAAGCATTTTAAATCCACATTTAAGCCTTCACACCAGCACATTTCTAAGCACTGGTTCCCTGAATTGGTTGGGGTTTACATTCAAACTTCAGACATTTGCAACAATCCTATTTAGCACATCAGACCAAAGAGCAGATTTTAATGTTGATGCAGAAAAAAAAGCTTACAGAGTGGTAAAGTTTAATCCCCCAACCCAAATTTCAGATGGGGACTGTTGGGTTTATCTCAGCACCACAAGCTGCAGCAGTCACCACTGTTTAATCTATCAGCTACAACAGGGGCTTGTTCAAGGTGAGGATGGCTCCTCAGGGTGCCAAAAGCCACTCTCGGTCTCCCCATGGCAAAAGCACCAATTCTGCTCTCAGAAAAGCTTGGTTTCTTCTACTTATGGCTGATGGATTCCATTCCAATGAACTTCTTGGAGCATCACTAAATGATATGCATTTGCTCAAGGACCAGAACTCTGAGCCCACTTCAGAATAAGACAGCATTCACCGGTCAGTCTCCTCAGAAATACACTTGGAAAGAAGAGTATTCTATGAGCTAACCACTTACAAATGAAAAAATAAGCAGGCAATGGGCCCCTTTTTGTTCACATTGTCAGTAACCAAAGTCATACTGTCAAATCAATCATTAGATGACCTTTGAGGTCCCTTTCAACCTAAACCATTCTACATATCTGCAATTCCTTGAGACATTTTCAACGAGCACCAAAGTTTACTGGACGACTGTGAAAACAAAAGAAAATTATCTTGCTTTAAACAAATCTGGTCACAAACTACACCTTATAAGCTTTTTACAGATAAAAGAAGATAGTGACTAGAAAAAAGAGCCCCCCAAAAAGCAGGTGAGCAGCCCAAAGAGAGAGGAAAGGATGCTCACCTCATAGTGCTTGCGCAGAACAGATAAGGTGGTGTGCTGCCAAGGTGGGTAGCTCTTTGCCACGTAGATGGTGCAGTGAGAAGGCTTCTGCACAGGTTCTTTAGTATTTTTCTAAGGAAATAAAGACCCAAAAAAATGAGGAAGAAACCCTAAGGCAACACAGAATTCTCATGTACACACACTTCAAGGCAAGCTAAAACAGTTCACACCTTTCCTTTCACTGGTGCCATGTAGTTCTTGAGCCGGAGCCGCAGGTCGTGAGCTGCTTCCATGAGGTACTGAGAGGAGCGAATCAGAACCTCATCCACAGAACCTGCTGTTGGCCACGAGGCTCTCATGATGGAATCAGGCTTTGAAGAAAGGAAGAAGTGACATGCTCAGAGTTGAAAAATGCAGCAGTATCTGGTGAGTTTCCAACCCATTACAGTTTGAGTCGACAGTGGAGTCTGGATAGTCCGAACCTCAGGGAGCACCCACCTCTAACCAAGCTGTAAAGCAATAAGGACACAGCCAACATCCTGATTTGCAGGTGTGTGAAGAACTCTGTACACAATGACACCTGCCACACAGCCACAGGACTTCAGCTCCAAGCACAAGGCACTTAAAAAATAATCAAGTTGTTCCATGCAGGAGTGTAGGAATGCTGCATTATTTGGGTTAATTTTAGATCACTTGGTGAGCAGACAAGCAAAGTGGCATGCATCAAAGCTGCAGATACCATCAGAGCAATAGGCTAGCACTGCACCTTCACAGCCCTGGGGACAAGAAGCTGTTACAGCTCCTCATACTTTAAGACATGTTTCTTCTGCTTGCATATGAAAGCCATTCATAACCTGATATGAACCTGTCTAAAACCCAGCAAAAGCTCCAAACCAAGTGCCAAAACTGAAGCATTGGTACCTTTCCCAGCAGGGTCCAGATGTGCTCACACAGGTGGGGGCAGATGGGGGCCAGCAGCAGAGTCTGTACTTCAATGAAGTGAAACACCAGGTCCCTGTGCATCCCCTCTATCGCCAGCTCACGGTATTTGTCTTTGGCTGCCTGCAACACAACCAGCACAGCACCATTAACACTCAGCTGCCTCTGGCAGAAAACTCACACAATCCTTGCTCTGAAATGCCTTGGGAATGTCAGTTCCTTAGAACTCAGTAAGGGATTATTACCAGACCTGTATTCCCCTGAAGAAGCCAGTGTGGGCCGGCCATTTGATTCGCACACTAATAGGGTACTTTAAAAAGTGTTTATTGGCACAGACATGAAAGACAGAACTACCCACAGCTGTGTATCAGGTACTATCACCCCACACAGCTTGTATAAAGATACTAATAAGTCTTAAGAAAAAGGCACTGAATGTGATCTACGATTATGCATAGCTCAGCCCAATTAATCATACTCCTGCATATCATAAAGAAGCCACATAAAGGAGTCTCCAATTCATTAAGTGAAGCAGCATGGTTCAGCAGACACTCTGGAGACATGGCTCATGGAGTATATCAAAAAGCACTCTGCTTCCAAACAGTTTTGTTTGGATTTCTTATGAAGAATTCCTCATTACAGAGGAGCTAAAGAAAGGAAATACTCTAATAGCAGCTTTTGTTAAGCAGCTTTTTGCTCATAATAGTTATCAGGACTATTTGCAGCATCACAGGTGTCTTGCTGCATGGAATGACACAAGCAGAATTTTGTAATTTCAGATTTATTCCATGAAAGCACTCTTGTTTCTTTGCAAACTCTGGCCCAAATTCAGCTGTATAATTAAGGATCAGAGACACCAAGATCAAAAGAAATCCACAAAGTAACAAATACCATGTGCCCGTTTCTTACACCTAAAGAGAGACCTCCTACCTGAAATTCAAAGAAGCCAGTTTTCAGAGCTTCCTTAAACATCATCTTCTCGTAGTTCTGCTCTGTCTTCATTATGCCTGCATTCATTTCACTGGGGAGGGAAGGGAACACATCACTACTGCTCCATCTACCCCACAGAAGAGCAATGGTGTGCAAAGCAACACTATTAGTGGCACCGGTGAAGCACACCCCAATAACATGCTCTGCAGTGGGGTTTGTTTTATGGAATTCATTCATTTGCAGGATAAAAATAATTAGAGATGCTACTCATCAGAAAAAAAAATAATAAGGGACCAAGGTGTATCAGCAGTCTTTGTACAGTACCTGGCGAAGACCCTGTCATTGAAGGTGTTGGCAGGACCACTTCTTAGGCTGTCCCTGTTGGCAATCATCTCCTTTACCCACTCCACCCAAGTGTAGAGACGAAGGATCCCAGCATCTGCCATGGCTTCCACAAAGTTGGCATCTTCCACAGTGTCTCCAGCATCAGCCAGGGCTAAGCGCATGCCTGAAAGACACAGGGTCAGCTCCCGCAGCTGGGAGGAGCCAGCTGGCAGAGAGAGGTGCAGGAGCCGTGGCACTCAGACCTACAGCTGACTCTGCATTACCACCCAAGAGCACACAAGCTGCATTGACAAACTTCCTGCAGCTAGACACAGGTCTGCAAGGCTGCACCCTGCCCACACTGCCCTCCTGAGGGAGAGACCAGACATCATGAACCAGAGCAGCACATGGCCAAAAGCATGCAAGAAGAGAGGAGGGCACAGAGGTACACACAGCATGGGCAGCAGCAGCAGCACATGTGGTGTTTTGATCTCTGAAGGGAGAGGGGAAGAATTTCAGGTTGCCCACGGAGATTGTGCATGCCCCCTCCCTGGAGGTGTTCAAGGCCAGGGTGGATGAGGTCTTGAGCAACCTGGTCCAGTGGAAGGTGTCCCTGCCCATGGCAGGGGATTGGAACTGGAAGATATTAAGGTCCTTTACAACCCAAATCATTTTATGAGTCTATGAATAAGAACAGAACAGGACCTGTAGGAGATCCTGCCCCCAGGAGCAGCTCCTGGTTGAAGCAGGTGCTGTGTTGATACACATCCAAATTTTCAAGCAAGAACAGGGGGGAAAAGAGGGACATCTGTTGCAGTTCAACCCTGCAACAAACCCACTGCTCCCTTGAGAGCAAACCACTCATTTTAGTCATGCTGGCATTAAATGCAGGCCAGCTGCATGCCAGGACACACTCACCATCTGCAGAAAACTTGTCCACGGCTTGAGTTAGGGTAAGAAAGTTGCCTGTAGATTTAGACATCTGAAAGAAATAAAAGAGTGTGTTTTCTCCCACCTCCATTCTGTGGCTAGGGAAGCAAGAGAGATGCAAGGTTTTGAGCAAATCATGGAGAAAGTATTTTGAGCCACAGCAAAAGCAGTGTGGTAAATCAGCAGAAATCAGTCTGGCAGCCAAAGCAGACTGAACTTTGCAAACATTCATTCAGTTCCTGAACGCAGAACTTGTCTTGAGGCCTGGCCAAGTTGTCAGTTCTAAAGGTCCACACCACCATACATGCAGGGAAGGGGCAGCTGCCCTCTGCACCATCTGGGTTCCACCCCAGGCTTGGTCAAGCTTTAAAAAACAAGGCAACCACTGCTAATATTTAATCCCCAAAATTACCTACATTCAACTTAAACACTACTTCAAAACTGGCAGTTTTCAGCTCATCCTGCACTGATTTGTTGAGGACTCTGGTGGGGATTTGTGTTTCATGTTAGACAGTCTGCAAGGCCCAGTTCCTAGAGTCATGAACTTCAAATTAAATTCAGTTCCCAAATCTGCATACATTAGCAAGTTGTCAGCACAAGTTTCCTCCTCTCCCTGCAGCTACTCCAGTCCTTAACAAAAGCTAAAATGTAGTTTAAAAAAAAAATCAAATCATTACTCTATTCTTATATACTCTTGTGTAAGAGTACACTTACTTGTGCAAGAATACTCTATATTCTCATTGGCCTAAAACTTACAGAAATGACTGCAATCTGTACTAGAGAAGAGACCTTAGAGCTGCATTTCTGTATGTGAAAGGAACGTACAGGAAGGCTGGGGAGGGACTCTTTAGAAAGGCCTGTGGTGAGAGGACAAGGGGCAATGGCTTGAAACTGAATCAGGGGAAATTTAGGTTGGATGTCAAGAGAAAATTCCCCACAATAAGGGTGGTGAGACACTGGAACAGGTTGCTCAGGGATGTGGTTGAAGCCTCATCCCTGGAGACATTCAAGGTCAGACTTGATGTGGCCCTGAACAACCTGGTCTAGTTGGAGGTGTCCCTGCTGACTGCAGAGGGTTTGAACAAGATGACCTTCGGGGGTCCCTCCCAACCAAAGCAATCTGTGAATCAGTAAACTGGTGAAGCTACACAAGAGCTAACTTAAGGAAAGCATCAGAAAGAAATGGAGGAAAGGAAAAGTTTTAGCTCTGGTGAACAAAATCCTAGAGGGCACCAATGAAAGAATTTTCATTATTCCCTTCTCTTAAATTGTGAGCAGGATTTTTCCACTCTGTCTGGCAAGTGCCTACTCTGACTAGCCCAGAAGCTGTGCCATACATGAAGCTTCACTGTACCTTTTCAGAGTTGAGGAGGAGATGTCCATTTGCTCTCACAGCTACTGGCCACTTCTCTCTGAAGACAAGATACAAAGCATTTGGCAAAGTGAACACATTTCCTTTTTTACATAAAGAACAAATGTTTTATGGTCCAGTTTGGGATGAGCCCCTGAAGTAGAATCTTCAAAAAATATCTATAGGGTGTCCCAAAAAAAAAAAAAAAATGTCAGGAGTGTCTTTGAAGATGAAAGGACAGCAGTGTAAGGGCTGGGGATTATCACTGCTGTCATGCAAAGCAGAGAGCACTGCACCTGCAATTACATTGTATTTACCTCCTTCTATTCAGCCACATCCAGTTGAAAGGCCAGGGATTAGCATTTCCCCACAGCACTCAGAGCTAGGAGAAAGTCTGTGCAGTTAGATTGCAGTTTAGCTGTAAATAATGCTTTAGAAGTTGTAAGTAAGAATCTTTCAGAGACTCCAAGGGAAAAAAACCCACATATTGAAATTGCAGGCTTTTTACTAATATTTCCTAACTGCTTGTTCAGACAGCTGAACCCAAGATGCACCACCCAAAAAAGCCAATAATGAATGGAGCAGCACTCCAAACCCCCCAGCTTTACCTACTGCACAGCTGTTTGGTTTCACCTCTAAACTTACCTTTGATCTGACCACATAGCCACGTGGTTGTAGAGGTAATAGGACAGATGATTTGGAACAAGATCTTTGCCAGAAACCCTGAGATCCACAGGATACCAGAACTCAAACTCCTCCTTTAGCTTGTCCAACTTTTCCTTGGGAATCTCAGTTTTCGGGAAGGGAGCTGCCTTGAAGAAGATGTAATCCCAAACTTCTTTGCTCATTTGCTCTGCCCTGTGCAGAAGGAGTCCCACATTGAGATGCCAGTAAAAGCTCCTCTTACACCCCACAATATTTTGTGTAAGACAGGTTGGAACTCTTGCCTCACTCACAACATGCTCCATTGATAAGCAGAGCAAATAGCACACAGGTTGATCACCTAAGAGCAGAAGAGTCCAACACCAGAAACAAAACCAGAACTGGGAATTGCCCAAGCCATGCACTGCCCAGACTGCCCTTTGGTATTTCTCAAAGCAGCATGAAGGCTCCCACAAAAGAACAGGTAACTGACAGCTAAAGCACACTCTTAACTGTTCTAGAAGCTGGATCATTTCCTCTCCAGGTGCCACCCCCATCCCTCCCAGCATCACTCATGACCTTACATTGAACATTTTCCTGGGAGCTCCATTTCCCTGCCCTCCCTGGCACTGGGGCACAGACATTCCTCCTGGATTCCAAGAGCAGCCAGAGCAGGCTGTGCAATTCCAGGTCACCTCCATGGAGAAATCCATGGATTTTTCCCACTGAAAATGGAATTAATCCCTTCAACAGTTACATTTACTATGAGAAATGTTTTACTGTCTCCTAGAGGTAAGACCCAGGATTTGGAATTCAAACACTGATGAGATGCATCTGAGACCCACAGCTCTGCAACCACTGCTCTTCACTAACACTCTTTGTGTTCCTACAGAGTTTTATTCTCATTTCTTTAGAATCTCACTGGAGCCCAACAGATAGCATCTGCACACATCTCAGACTGAATCATTTCAAATCAAGCTTTATTATTTGTTAACATCTCCTGAGGTGCTTTGGCTTGTATTGTGCAGGGAGGAAAAGCATTCTGGGTCCAAAGTACCTTTAGGACCAGTTCAAATGACACTCAACCCCACAAGGTTGCAATGAAGTCCTACATGCACCAGTTTTGTTTCAGAGCTGCTAATTACTGTTCTACCTTTAAATGGCTCCTAGGGTGCTGTGACTTGGCTTCTAGCTTTGGTACCAAAGACTACTGTAACTGAATGGAGGCTGACAAGGATGTACCATAAATTCCCTCTTACTTTCTACTACAACTTACTGGGAAGTGAAGTGTCTGTCACTCTGCAGTAAATAAGTTATCTACTCACCTAGGAGTACACTGTAATTGTACTTAATGACACCAAATCTACCATGCTCAGCATGCTGACTTCAAAGTTTTGTTTTCAGACATGACTCCTGTGGAGCTTCTCTCTAATTACAGAGTTTGGAACCAAACTGGTAGCCTGGCCAGGTCTCTCAGCATTATTCCTGTTTGGAGAATCTTTACTTTGAAATTGTTTTTCAGGTTAGTTACAGCACTGAATAAGGCAAGTTCCAGTGTGTGAACTACTCCAGAAAATAGTTCAGCCATGTAAAATTACAGTGTAAGACTGAAGGCAAGGTTGGAAGTGGTTTACATCCAGTTCCAGATCAGCCATACTGTCTCAGCTGTCTGATCTCTAGCACTGGAAGTTCCCAACTCTCCAAGAAGTCACAGAGCAGTCACAGGAGGCATTTTAGTACAAATGCCTTACTTTGAAGGCTCCCACATAGGAGATGTGGATAAAAGAGGGCTCAAAACTAAGAAAGTTCCCAGCTTTTCACACTGTGACAAAAGCCAAGTGCTGATCCTGCTCACTTTGTACACTGACACACACTATTTTTATAGGTCCAAAGTGGTCTCAATAAGCAGAGACACTTCAGCAGTCCCTGAAACCAGTCACTCTAAACCACCTGCTAAGGACCATGTCAAGGCAGGGCAAACAAGTAGTGAAAAAGGATATTTCCTCTGCAGACAGCTCTGCTTCTGGGCACACTGCCCTTCTCCCTCTCTGGCCACCCTACTACTTCCTCTTTCCTTACTTCCCTTCTGCAGATTTACTCTAAGTTAGCCAGCAGCAGGCTAAGTTTTAACAAGAATACTTTTTAAAGCCAGAAACAAATAATCAGCCTCCCTGCAAGTCTGCCAAAAACAACTTAGGAAGTAAGCATAAGGAATAGAACAAGAAAACCTCATAAGCCACTCTCCTTACCTGATGCCTAGAGGAGACTCTCCCTGGCCCCTCAGGTTCCCTCCCTGGAGCAGATGTGCCACAGTGTAATAGGCCATGTAGATTGTGGAGTCAGAGAGAGACTCTATCAGCCACTGCTCGTCCCAGGGCAGCCGAGTACCTGCAGAAGGTGGCAGTCAGGTCAGACATGGCCAGCAGGACACCCAGGCACACACAAGCAGCTCATGGTTCTCAGAGGAACACAGTTGAAGACATATGCAAGTACTCATGCTTGTGCTTTCAAAATATCCTTTCTTAAAAAACTCAGCTTCAGCATTTGAAAATGTTACCAAAGGCCTGTAGTCAGCTTCTTAACACAACTGCCAAACAAATCTCAGCTCACAGATTCAAAGAATGGTTTGGGTTGGAAGGGATTTTAAAGATCACCCAGTTCCAACCTACTGCCATGGGCAGGGACACCTCCCACTAGACCAGGTTGCTCAAGGCCTCATCCAACCTGGCCTTGAACACCTCCAGGGAGGGGGCATGCACGACCTCCCTAGGCAGCCTGTTCCAGTGTCTTACCACCCTCACTGGCAAGAATTTCTTCCTAACCTCATCTAAATCTACCCTCTTCCAGCTTCAACCCATTCCCTCTCATCCTATCACTACAAGCCCTTATAAAAAGTTTGACACTGTAACAGCTGTCCCATGTCATAGGCTACAGAAGATGAAGGCTAGTCAGAATTTTACAACACCCAGGAAGTAGTGGAGTTTCTTCTCCTAAGGTCCCTACCAAATCAATGGCCCAGGCAGAAGGCTATGGAGATAATGCACAGAATCACTGTAGCAATGCAAAAATAAACTCTCCTCTAGCCATGTGTTTATGTCAGCATCCCCTCTCTGGCATGCTGGGTCAGGATAGATGTTGGATGAGTCTGTCCTGCTCTTACCCACACCACCTTGGGCCCTAGAGAGCATCAGAGACTTCCAAACCACGACAGCCCCACCCTCACAAAGCACTGATCATGAGAAAAAGCAGTTTGCCTACCTAAGCCATAGGTCCTGGAGCATGCATGCTCTTGTAGCCAGCCTAAAGTAGCTTCAAAGTTTCTCCTAGTCTCCTCACAAAACCTGTAAGAAATAAGCAGTTACTCCTCTCAGCCCTCCCAGACCACCACCAGCAATGACCTTCACAACTGCTTTCACAACTTACGTCTCTAGATGTTTCAAGCATTCTGATGTCTCCTTCTTCCAGTTCACTTCACCATAATCTAAATACCTAGAGGCAGGAGAAGTTTATTAGAATAAAAAAATCCACAGCTAGGACATCACTGGGCAGGAACTTTAGAACCACAGTTCTACTTCACCTACCACTGGTCACAAAGGGCCACCACACACTCATCAGCAGACCTTGACATAACTTGTTTCTCAGGTTCCATATAAATCATGGCTTCATCCTAAGAGATGAAATGGCAATAAAAATTAAAGATTTTAAGTACTTAAAGTCTTAAAAGTCCTCACATTTCACTAGAAAATATCCTCTCCACTCTGCTCTTGAGTACTGTGTGCAGTTCTGCAGCCCCCAACACAGGAAGGATATTGAACTGTTGGAGCAAGTTCAGGGGAGGCCATGAAGATGTTCAGAGGGTTGGAGCAGCTCTCCTATGAGGACAGGCTACAAGAGTTGGGGCTCTGCAGCCTGGAGAAGAGAAGGTTTCCAGGAGACCTTAGAGTAGCCTTTCAGTATCTGAAGGGGGCCTAGAGGAAGGTTGGGGAGGGACTATTTACAAAGTGGGGAGGAGGGAAGATTTAGACTGGATGTTAGGAGGAAGTTCTTTACAGTGAGGGTGGTGAGACACTGGCACAGGTTGCCCAGGGAGGTTGTGGATGCTCCTTCCCTGGAGGTGTTCAAGGTCAGGCTGGATGAGGCCTTGAGTGACCTGTTCTAGTGGGAGGTGTCTCTGCCTATGGCAAGGGGTTGGAACTGGATGATGTTTGAGGTTACTTCCAACCTAAACCATTCTAGGATTCTATGCTCCACTCTACAGAACTTGCTGCATGGTTTTCACCACAGTACAGGCTCTCTGCCTCAGTACTCATCTCAGTAAACAAGGGCAATGCTCAGCTAGGCATTCGTTAGGCATCAGTTCAAATGATTTTGTGAAGAATGTCTCTGTGCATGACACAAAAGGAGGACAGAAGGACAAAATACTACTCATTGACTATGTTCCTGCTGATTAAAACAGCTACTTGCCCAATTGTATTGACAATGAAACGAAATCACCAAGGTATCTCCTGGAGAAGGTGATATGATGAGCAGGCAATTAGAGGTCTCTAATCAAGCTCTTCATCCCACAACACAAGGTCCTCCCTTTTAGCAGCACTTCATACTCTAGTGATTCAAAGCACCACTGGGAGGTGCAGAACCAGGCCTAAGAAGTTTCCTCAGGGACTCAGCCACTGCTGCTAGAAGGACAGAAAGGATGGCTCAGGATCAGCTGTGTGCACACCACCAGGTTACCTTATCCACCATCATCTTCTGAATCACTTTCTTGACATCTTGAACCTTTTGTCCTTTGAATCCATCCACCAACATTACCTGTAAAAGAAGGGCCACAGGAGCTGATTTTAACTAACAAGAAATGGTGCAGTAATTTTTTAGGTCAGCATAAAGAGGTAGCAGTTACTGCAGCCACTGATATACAGACAACAGGAATAGAAGGAGTGTTTTTGTCATTGAAAACAATCACCTTTACCCAAAATGAGTTTGCACAGATGCGAGCGTGCACACAGCTGACTGAACACAGTCAGAAATTAAAACTGCTGCCAGACAAGAAAAGAGCTCAGAAATACACCAAAGAAATCCCTACACAAGTAAAGACAGGAGGAAAAAAACAGAACCAAAAAAAAAACCACCAAAAAGTCCTACCCCATCACACTGCTCTTTTCACAGCAGCTTCCAAACCAGTATTTGTAACAAAACCCATCAGTATCCCAGAGGGAGATCATCTGCTAGGAAATAGAATTCTAAATCCTAGTTTGCAGTCCTAGTTTCCTCCATTCTCTTTCTTCAAATCATACCTAACTCCTGCAACCACAGAGCCTGACTGCTGGAAAAGTCTAAAGGAAAAGTGGGCTGGGAAAACAAAGCAAAAACATCCCTCTGGTTTTTGCTCTTTGTTTTGTAATGTTTTATCTTCATCAGTTTTTTTTTCCCCCTCATGGTAAAACTTATTAAAGAAAACACTTATCCAAATCTTTTATTACTTACTCCCTCATAAAATCCTTTCAGGTACACTCTCTCCTTGGCCTCAGCAAGCTTGTCTCTGTCATTCTGGCTCTGGATTTTGAGTTCATCACAGATAAATGGTGCACAAAGGTTACCATAGCCTGGGATTTCAATGATGGGCACCTGAGAATCAAGAAAAGAGAGCGTCAGATGCTCAGTCTGAATTAACATCAAACCTACATGAAGATTTTGTTCCTGGATTTCACAAGTTTCACTGAAATGCTGCACTGCAGGCATCAGACACAGGTTTGTAGCCCCCATAATGGAATGTGAGCTTGAAGCAGAGATTATGAAGGGAAAGAGGTGGCTGTTACTAGTTACCTGGCCAAAAGCAACAGTAACAGGAGCAGAAGCAGGTGCCAGGGCTATGGCAAACTCCTACTGTGCAACTGTCTTTAAATTTACACAGGACCAAACCAACAACTCCCACAGAAACCAAAACATCCCTTTACCTCTGAAGTAATAACCAAGAGTTGTTATACTGTGCTGTACAACTACAGCAAATAAAGAAAACTTCACTCTCTACTTTTCAGTTCTTCCAGCTGAGGAAGACTTTTAAGTGGACAACCTGACAGTTCCTGTCAGTTTCCCACCAGTGAACACAAAGCCTGTGTCACACCAAGGGCTGCACACAGGTGGTACTCACCGGTTCAAATGGCAGGACCATTTCATCCTTGATGCCATACTTCATCCTCAAAGCCTTTGAAAGTTATAAGAAAACAAAATGTAATATGGATAGTAGAAAAACCTTGTGGATTTAAAGGGGTTTACCTATTCACAGGGTCTTTTATGTACATAATCTATTATAAAGCAAAGCCACTTCCTCACCTTCCCATCATTCCTCACACCTGAGATTAATCCCTGCCCATCTCCAAGTGATTCTTTGTCTAAACAGAACCATTCCAGGTCAGGTTGGACTTTGATTAACCTGCTCTAGTTGCACAGGGATTGGACCAGACAAGCTTCGAGCGTCCCTTCCAAAGCAAACCACTTCATGATTTATGGTTTTTAGGAGGGGAAAACCAGTACACCTCTGCCCAGAAATTAGTGGGACAAACATTTATCACCCAGGGACAGTTGTTCAGATGCTGAGGTACTCTTGAAGCTGCAACAGGACAGCTACATTCTCACTTGAAATTCACACAGAGGTCTCAGTCTCACCACTGGAACCCACTTCCCCAACAAGAATTTATTTGTTTCACTGGTTCTCTTCCCTACTTTAATATGCAGCAAAAGTCACATGATTCTTGCCCAAAACTATTCTTGAAGTCTGAGAGCAAATATCCATCTGTCCCAGTGCTGCTGGTTTTAACTTTATTGATTTCAAATTAGAGATGGCAAAATTCCAATGCAATAAAGTTTCATTTTTTCTCCTGGACACCCCCCTACTTTCAACCCTCCACACTATGGGAAGCAAACAGAACTAGAAGCAATTCTGTTAACACTGACCTGTTTTTTCTTCAGATCTCTAAGAGCTGCAATGTCATCTGGAGAATCTGAAGGAACACTTGTCACCACTCCGGTTCCTCAAAGGATAAGATACAACAAGTTAAAAAAAAAAAATATCCAATAGAAACTGAATGCACAGTGTGCAATAACCAGGCTGCTGTCAAGTTACCTTTGTCTTCCTTGATGGTGAGCATGGGCAGGGCATAAATCACTTTATAGATGGTGAGAGGTGCTGAAAGTGCAGCACCAAGGATCTCCTGCACAAGGCAAAGGAACGCCATTACAATCACTAACATAAATAACACTGTCAGCCTAGCTGACAAAACTCTCCAAGCTGACACTCTTTACATTTGCTGGCATTCCAAACACTCGTAACAAACAAAAACACTGGGAGAAAAAAGAATCAATGTGTGTTAGAGGAGGAAGTAAGTATGAAAATCAACGATGTACCACTTGAGGCAGTACATTGACTATTCACTGGTAGAACAGTTAAAGAACAAAAAATAGAAGAGAAAGCAAAACCACTGAAGTGTAGAGTTGGAAAAAGACAGAAAGCAGAAGAGTTTGCTTCCAAGTATCTGAAGAGAAGAATGAATGAGGAAGCTAGTGCCAAAAGCCAGATTGAAGTGAGGCAAGAAAATCACATCAAGACCATTTATACACTGACAGGAAGTAGGTGCAGTCATCTTCTACCTCTCTAATTTGCTTGAATTCACATCATGACTCCTAATAAAGAAACAAAAACTGTATTTCCTACTTCACCCTTCCAAGCAGGCTCAAGAAAGATGGTGACAAGCTGTAGTGAGTGGAGATGGAGTGATATGAACACCCTGAAGGTGCTCTGCATTAGGATGACCAAATGCCACTACCTTTAGTCAAAGCACAGAAGTTAAAGATATTATCAAAACGTTCAACCAAGATAAGAATACTTCAAAGATATGCTGAGAATGTCAGCACTGACAAAATGCCCTTTCAAATAACCTCCTCCAGCCCTTACTTCTTTTTTGCCCCTTTCCATTCCTTCTGGAGCAGTCACTCTTCTCAGCACACAGAAAACTGCTGCTTAAAGCCATTCATCAAGTAACAGGCAGTAGCAGTGCATTTGACCACAGGTAAGTGCCTCAGCTTGAACTCCCAAGAGCAGCTGCAGTTCAGCTGCCAAGGAAGTTGCCTTTCTGTTTTACCATTAAACAGGCCAAGGTTTGTGTAGTAGTTCCTGTATTTTCTTTGCAATTAGAACTCTACCATCACCTTTGCAAGACTAAGCCTCACAGGAACAGCCAAGCCTGAGCAACACACTGCAAGATGCTCACCTCTCCCATCAGCTCCTTGACAACAGGCACAACTCCATTGTCTTTGGTGAAGCCCTGATAGGACATGTTCCTGGCAGCTCTCTGGGTGCAGATGAAGATGTCCCCACTGACAGTCTCAAAGCCAATGTACTTCATGTCTGGGCGCACCCAGCAGTTGGTCTGTCCAAACATGGTCTCTGGTCTGAGTGTGGCAGCCACCAAGAAGATATTTTTCCCTCTTAGGCCACTAGTGGGGGCGGAAAAAAGGTGCTTTAGAAACAACCAGAACTAAGTCATTCAGAGTAATGCAAAGCATGCTTTTAAGCTAATATTAACTTTTAGGTAGCACTTCCTAAGGGATCAAAATGCATCAAGTTCTTTCTGGGTTTTTCATTGTCATCTTTTTTTAAAGCTCCAGTGTGAGTCCCACACAGACCAAGTCTTTGAAGTGCCAAGGTGAAATTCAATCCTGCATTAAGTAAACCAGACTGTCTACTTCAAGGGTCACTTCCAGTCACAAGCCAGAACTTATCTGCCACTACAAATTCAAGACCTACCTTAATTTTGCAGGATAAGGATCCAAGACCTTCATTTTTATCAGTGTATACTCCTGAGGCCCCACACCCTGCAACTCACAAACATGCAGTAATCAACACATGACATTGACATGAGCAGTAAAGAAACCAGCTCCTGCTCTGCAGTAATCCAGCCCAAGTGCCATGCAAGGCTGGTAAATGATGCTTCATCAACAAAACAAGCTGCTTACTACAATGCAGACTGCAGAGAGAGGTCATCCTCCATCCCTCTGTCTCACCATGGCCTCTACCTCTGCAATACATCAGCTAATGACAGCTGACTTGCTTTGATTGCACAGGGAACAACTCAAGGTAGTGGTGCTGCTGGCACAAACTGCCAAATAACCACAGCAAACAGCTGCAATGGAAACCAGTGTCCACAGATGGACAGAAATCTTCCCAGCAGAGGAGTTCACTCCATTTCCATCTGCACTTAGATCTCTGAATCAGTAATTCCAGCCATTCAAACCCCATTTTGCACCAAGATGCAAGCTATTTTCCCATTCAGTACTCAAGATGATAAGCAACACATTAAAATATTACCTCTCCTGTTTGCCTGTCGTGATCCATGCAAGGCTGGCCATCCTTTGGAGAGTAAATGGTGTATCTAGAAAAAGGTGCACTGTCATTATCCATGGAAACACCAAACCAGGAACACAAGCTCACATTCTGTGCTAGCACAACACCACACAACTTTATCACATCTAGCGGAAGATCTGCAGGATTCTGGCTTGATGTGAGTTGTAAGCATGTTCTATAAACACTTCCTAAGGCTCCCTTTTTGCTTATCCAGACTCACAGGGACTCAGAACTGAGGCAGGCTTTACCTTTTCCCAAACTTGATCTTATTTCTCTCCTTTAAGGTAAGGAACTGCCATCGTACAAAGGAATCATAGTAAGGGTTAACATCTGTAGTGACAAAGGAACGCCTCCAGTCCACCTGGAAATGGGAGAGTATCCAGTAAGTGAATACTATCAGAAATGCAAGGAACCTCTACCTTAAAAAAATCAAAAGAAGATAATGCAAGTACACTATTGTATTTGAAGGGGTTGCAGAAGAGCTGGAGGGGGGCAGTTTACAAAGGCATGGAGTGACAGGGCAATGCATGATCGCTTCACATTGGAAGAAGCTGGATTGAGATGAGACACCAGGAAGAAATCCTTCTCTGTGAAGGCAGTGAGGCACTGGAACACGTTGGCCAGGGAAGTTGTAGAGGCTCCAAACCTGGAAGTGTTCCAAGCCAGGCTGGATGAGATCTTGGGCAACCTGGTCTAGTGGAAGGTGTCCCAGCCCATGGCAGGCGGTTGGAACTAGAGAATTTTTAAAGGTCCTTTCCAATCCAAATCAGACTCTGATTCTGTGATATCACACCAAGAGTGCATGCTCAAAAACATATCCACAAAATCTCTGCCTCCAGGTCTTTCAGAGCTGAGATGTCAAAGGCCTTGCCTGTTGACTGAGGACTTTAGATGTTTTGTGGCAGTTTTAAACAGCCACTCAAGCTACATTTCGGAATCTACCTGTTTCTGTTTCATAGTCTTTGCAGCTCTTTAGTTTTAAAAATCACTTATCAGTAGGACAAGAGTTACCTTTACTTAACAGCACATCAGTCTCCCTAAAGCTGCTACCAATGCTGCCTACAGACCAGGGATCTAATACAGAAACAAGAGGTCACAATCCCCTCATTCAGTTCGTGTTTCCAGTTGGGATCACTGCACATGGTGTAAGCACTGTATAAGGAAGCATTTAATGATCACCCAAGACTATTAAAAGGTTAAATTAATATTTCCATAAACCAGAAATATTTCTGGTATTTCTGCACATTCAGAAAGACACCACAAGCATGGCTGCACACATAACCCCATTTCAGACTCACCTTCAACCCCATGCTCTTCAGATCCTGAACAGCAAGGGGAGGGAAATAATCCAGCCAGTGCTCAGCTTCAGAAAAACTGACTACTTCTGCATCAGAGAGACCCAGAGACTTCATGATTCCCCACTGATATTTAGAAGAGCCAGTCTTGGCAGCAGCCTTACTCTGAAAGGACAATTGTGATCAGGAAAACGTGCACACACTTGTGACAGCATCATGAGCATTTCTCTGCATGGTTTCCATTCCCAGATCAACAATATTCTAGTGGCCTTTCTCCAGCTGTGAAGGTTAATGATTAGAATTTCTGATCTACACTATTTCCATATTACTTTTTTTGCAGTATTTATCCTCCAAATATCTTATTTCTGTACCAAACAGTAACTTGTTACCTGCAAGAGCAGCAAGATCACACCTTCTGCTGATGCAGAGCAAACAGAACCCAAGTCCAGTGCTTCCAGTGTGATAATGTCATAAGCACACATGCACAATGTACCTAAGAACACCTCTGAGTTTTGCCTGGACTTGATTATTTTGCTTGCTTTGTGACATTCCCAAAAATCCATCTGACAAATCAAAACATTTTGGATGATTTTATTTCTTAGCATATTCAGCCAGGAGAGGCCAGACACTGACTCACACAAGAATAATCAGAACAGAGGCTTTTGTGTATATACAGACACATATAAACATCATCCCCTACCTCTGAGAAAACAGGGCTACTTCCTACAATGTGTTTGTGAATGCTTTGTGAAAAAAAAAAATAAAACAAGAAGAAAAAAAAGAAAAAAAAGTGAGCATTACTCTGGGTGGTCTCATTTTTTTTCAGGAAACTCTTAACCAGTGCATCAGCTCACCACTAAGATGCCACACATTAAGAACCATACAGTTGTTGTCTTTTTCAAATCCACCTTGGGAAAAACAAGCAAAATGTGTATCCCAGGGTTACCAAAGTCCAAAGGAAGAGCCACCCCTAAAGCATACCTCGAAGCTTTCAAAACACAGCAACCAATTCAGAAAGTCTTTGTTTGAAGTTTACCTTTTTGCCTTTTGCTTTGTCTTTGATGATAATTTCTTCTTCTTTTTTAGAATTTTCTTCCTCCTCTTCCTCTTCATCAGGAAATTCAGGTGGGCAGCCATATAACTCCATTTCTCTCTTCAGCTTATCTGCACAAGCCTAAAGAGAGCATAGGCCGACAGTCAGCACTTCTCTGTGGCAGTCACTTCAATTGTGACTCAGGTGTGCTTGTTACCGACAGCACTTTACATTTCACCACACTTTATAAATTTCCCTGGACACTGCACTAGGCCCTAGGAGATCTTGCACCTGCAGGAAACCCAACCATGGCAGGAACAGGGTCACAGAGAGGATTTCCTTGCAAAAAAATATACAGGACGACGACTTGGGTTTAAAGCTTTTTGTTTCCTGTAAAGTGATAATGGATAGTTCAAGCACAATGCATCTTTACTACAAATTCAGGTTCCAAATCACATCAGCTTGATGAAATTCTGATAAAATAAGGTGGTGTTTGGAATGGACAGCAAGCAATGGTCTAAACAGTATTAGGCATAAAAACCACTCAGCACTCCTAACCTCTTACCTTTATAGGCATCCCAGTGCAGTGCAGCCCAAATGGAAACAAGCAGTTCTTCCCCTTTAGCCTCTGGTACCCAACTGCAAACTGTGCAAAGGGGAAGAATGGAAGAGATTAAATCAGAATGGCATAAGGCTCAGTCAATTCCCTCCTCATAAATTAAGTGCAGGCCCTTCTTTAACCTGAAGCTACTTAAAGAGAGATGAAGGCAGTTACCAGCATCCAGGAAGGCAATGAACAGAAAAGGTAGTGAAACTAGATTCTGTAATCAGTTCTGCCACTGCCTGGCTGTGGAAGCACAAGTGCTCCTCATTCCCAGAGGGCTAGTTTGGGCTGGAGAAGAATGGGGCCAAAGAAGGGATTAATTCTGTGGGATCCTGTCCACTAGCATCTGTTAGCACACCAGAGCAGTGTCCATCACCAAAAGAGATAATAAGATGTCCTGTGAAGTTTATGCTATTTTACAGCACCTCCTAAAAATGCTGGCAAATCTGAAAGACTGAATAGAGAAAACAGCTGTGCCCTAGACTCCTCGGAAAAGCAATGAGTGGTGTTTCTCTTCAGCCAAAAATATTGTCACTGAAAAGAGGGATTAAAGGAAAGTTTGAATAAGTCACTGACCTATAAAGTCATTAACAAGGTGTTCTGTTAGCTCAAAATGTAGCTGCTAAATCAGCATTGGCTCTAGAGTAGCATCTAAAAATATCAGAAAGGAAAAATTTTACCTCGCATTTGGATAAAGAAAACGTGTGTCCCAGGTGAAGGCGGCCATTCATGTAGGGGTAAGGAAAGGTGACAAAGTACTTCCCTGTGCTGAGAAGAAATTAAAAGAATTAAAACAGGTAATCAGTTTTAAAAGCAGCCACTAGAAGATGCACAAGAGCAGTTCAACAGATAGGTTCAGCTATCGTCAGCCCACAGGGACATTAAAGTAAGACCTTCCCTGCCAGAAACAGGAGGCTCTGGTTTTAAAGAGCTGGTAATAGTAGCAGGTTTTAGCAGCTTAGAAAAGTAAACTAAAGAAAACACCCACATAGGCCTGAGATCACAAAGAACCCCTGAATCAGATACAACACCTTCCCAAAGGTAAGAAAATATCATCCTGTGTCTCTAAATTAATTACTGCAAAGGCTTTAAGTTGTTTATTTGATCTCCCACTGTCCGAGTTCTGTTGTTTCAGTGTAAATAGTTCCTCAGTTCACAGGGATATCTCATTGCAGGCTGTTTTGAGTACATTACATTCTCTTGAACATTTCAAGTAGTCAAAGATAAAAATCTGTGAGGAAACAAAAGCAGCTACCTCTTTTGGTTCCGCCTATCTGCAGCATTGACCTCGAAGACTCGCTCATTGTCCCACTTCTGCTGGATCTCTTTCTCTATTTTCTTCAAGAAATCAACTTTTGCTGTTCCTTTGCGTTCCTGTTAAACACAAAGAGAAAGGGCTAATGTAGAATGTGTTACAGACCACTCCTGAACCTCTCTCACTAGGGGTGAGCACTCCTCTGGGCTCTGTAACACTGCAGCACCATCTCACAGCTGAGCATCACTGATGTGAAATCCTTCAGGTTCCAGCCTACTGAAGCAAGGTCTAAAATCTCTACTGAAGAGGTTAATAACCTTTCTTCAAGGGGAAGGGCTCTGCAGTAGCCAGCGTAACAGACAAGAAACTGATCATCTTTCCAGGGACTAACTCGAGTTTCTGAACTCAGGAAATAGGAGTGGATATAAACCGTAAGTTAAAAAAAAAAAAAAACACTGGAGTTTGATTTTATTCCAGACTCTTCACAAACCCATGCAGTGTGTCTTCATCTTGTTAATATCAGGCAGGAACAGTCCCTATGCCAGAAGGCCTTGGCATTCAAGACCATTCTAATGGTAGTTCTCAGTATGAACTCTTCAGATGAAATATTTTAAATTATTTTCAGTTCCATCAGCATTTAAACACCACCTTTAAGTATTCAATATTCATTCTCCTTGTTCTTTTACCATACCACGTACTTCAAGATGTTTTACAAGGGTGTGCAGTGATAGGACAATGGGTAACAGTTGCAAACTGAAAGAGGAGAGATTTAGATTAGATGTAAAGAAGAAATTCTTCACTGTGAGGGTGCTGAGACACCGCACCAGGTTGTCCAGAGAAGCTGTGTCTGCCTCAACCCTGGAAGGAGTCCAGGTCAGGTCGTTTGGGGCTCTGACACCCTGCTCTAGCTGCATGTGTCCTTGCTGTCTGCAGGAAGTTGGACCAGATGGTTTTTAAGGCACTTTTGATACAAGACAATCTGTGGTTCTATGATTCTAATCACTAAAAGACACACAGCCGGTGCAGATACCACAACCATAAACCCGACACACACAGCCCAAGAGCTTGGAGGGTCTTTTCCCGCAAGATAAAAGCATTACTAAGTGCACTGTGCCTACCTTTACTTATAGAAGCAAACAGAAACCTGATTGCAAGAAAAGCACCACAGCATACCGCAAAATACCTTTACAGGAAAGGCAAAGATTCCAAAGCTTCATGGTAGGCTCTAACTCACACCAGGAAGTTCCATCGCTGGCTCCTCATTCCCCACGCCACTGAATCAGCCCCTCTGCGTGGCTCTGCCAGCTGCCAGTCCGCACATCCTCTACACCGCCACCAACCCTGCCGCGGAGCCCCTCGGGCTCTTACAACCTCGACAGTCACGGGAGCCCCCCGAAACACACCACCCAGCACCGGTGGACAGGCTCCAAAACACCGCGGGGCGGCTACAGCCCGCCCAGCGTCCCCGCCACCCTGCACAGCCCTGGGCACCATCCGTGCACCGCCACGCCGACACCGAGGGAAGCGCATGGAGCTGGAGCTCGGCCTCGGCCCCGGGAAGAGGACCCAGGACCCGGCAGACACTCAGCAGACACTCTGCAGAGGCCTCACCACAGGCCCGGAGCTCTGGCAAAGCAAAGCATAGCTGCCAGCAGCCACGACCCACCCGCACTCACTCACCGCCATGGCTGCCGGGCCGCCACGCCTGCCGGGACACCGAGCGCCCGCCCCGCCCACGCCGCACGGGGTCGGACCACACCCCCGGAGGGGCTGGGCCGCAACAAGCTGCAGGACGGAGCGGGCCGCGCCCTACCAAACCGAGGAGGCAGCCCAGCAGGGGCGGGCGCTGCCGGCGCGGGTCTTTTGTATTGTGAAGGCTGCTGCTTGCCGCCGTCGTCCACAGTAGCCGGGACGGAGACGGTGCACTTGTTCGTTTCTTGCAGCTCTACCGCCCGCCCCTACCTGGTGCTGTCCCAGTGCGCAGCCCCAGCGCGGAGAAGCCCCCCTCTCAGGGCCAGCCCCGCGCAGTAATAGCGTCTCATGGGTCTCACCGGTCCGACAGCTTGGGGCTGCCCGCGCTGTGGTCGACCCTGAGAGAGCCCTGGAGCGGGGCCTTGGCACCAACCCAGATCTGAGAGGCTAGGGCACATCGCTGCTGTCCAGTGTATACCGCAGAGTCCCGAGCCCGCTCCCGTAGCGAAAACCCTGAAAAATAAATCAAATCCGCCCAGGCCGGAGAGATCCCGCCGGGCCTCTAGGGGGCGCCACCGCGGCGTGTCCGTGAGCGCTGAGGTACGCTGCCGCTTTAAGAGCGCCCCCACAGACGTCACGCTGGGGATTGTGTGTGTGCTACCTACCTTGTTGGGTCTCCTTTGACCTTCGGTACAGGCTATTCGTGGCTGCTATTGGCTCGAGTTGCGTAAGTGCTGCTCTCTGATTGGGGAGCGATGGCTTGTTCCCGCCCCGGCTGTGGCCAGCAGGTTTCTTTGCGCGGTGGTAGCTAGTTCCTGTAGTAGGCCTCCGCGCGGAGAAGGGCCCGGGACGAGCGGCGGGAGCGGGCCGGGCGGACGGCCATGGCGGTGGCAGTGTAGAGCTGAACCGGGCCGAGTAGTGGGGCCACCATGATTATAGAGAACGTGGACGCTCTCAAGTCGTGGCTGGCCAAGTTACTGGAGCCGATGTGAGTGCGGACTGGGGCAGGGCCGTGGCCGGCGCGGCCCGGCCGGTGGTGTGGCGGTGGGTTGAGCGAAGGGGCAGGGCTGGTCCCTGCTGTGAGGGGAGGTGGCTCAACGACGAGGTGTGAGCGTGGACGGAGGCTGGGGTGGGCAGCACTTGCCACGGGCCCCTATAGAATGAGGCTGCATGTGGGGCCAGGACCCAGGTGAAGTGGCGAATCACTCAGGCCCTCTTTTCCCTCTCTCTCCCCACCGCTGCGTTCCGTCGAGTACAGGCAGCCCAGCGTAGCGAGGCCCTGGGTTGTGACAGAGTTCGGCCCGGAGCCGCGCTGGTGGCCGGCGCTTCAGAGCACACGCTGGCTTTACGTGAGCGTCCGGTTTAAAGGGCTTGGGCTGAGACCTGGGGTTTCCAGAGGGCCGGTGTGTGGAACTTGGCCTTTAGTCCCCACAGAGGGCCGGTGTGTGGAACTTGGCCTTTAGTCCCCACAGTTGCGTATCGGCCTGGGGCAGAGCCGGGGTGCGGGCAGGACTCGGGGCTGCGGCGGTGTCAGAGCTTCATTCCCGCTGCGTAACGTCGGATTGTGGCACAGGAACGTGAGCCAAAAAGCCAAAGTCGCAGAGTAGCCAAGCACGCAGGCAGGCACTGCTGGAGAGGCGGACGAGCTTCCTCGGGCAGCAGGGCTTGGAACTGGTTTGTTTCTGGGGCTGTGAGTGCTGGATGAGGATCGTTTCGGGGAGGTTGGCGTGGGCAATGAAAGGCACTGTGTTGGTGGAACTTCTATAGCAAAAGACTCTGGAGGAACCTAACTTGTCAGTGATTAGTTAGTTTCATAGTTTCTGTGGCACAAAAGACCTGTTTGAAACTGCAGTTTACAATGCATAGTTAACTGATATTTTTAAAGATACATTTCTGTTCTACTATTCTAAGCAGGCTTTATAAATATTTGGCCATAGTCATGGAGTAACAGACCTTTGAAAATTCTTTGTGACTTTCCATTTTTCTGGCTTTTGAGATGAGTCTCTGACACTTGGTCAAGGTCTTCCTGAAATTCTCTCTGAACTGAGTGGAACTTTTGCTCCTACACCTCCGTTGCCATTTGCAGTTGGCCTTCTCTCTTGCTGTTTGGCATTCCATATACTATAGAGACACAAATCAGAGTTGAGGGTTCATGGCAGGGATTCAGAAATGCCTGGTGTGAAATTCATAAGTGAAAGTACAAAGTGGTTAACCTGCAGAAGTGTGATTAACTTTGGATGCTCTTGTCATGCATAATGTGGTGCCTAGAAGAAATTAATGTATGGAGAGAGGAGTGGGAATGGCTATAAAGGGATGGTTCATCTTCTTTGTTTTAAACTGAAGGTTTATAATAGGTTCCATGTGGACACTGGCACCAAATCCATTACATACAGTTTATTTCTTGTTGTAAGTGTGTGTCTGAGGATTGTAAAATGCATAAATTTGTGGTCTCTTTGTTGTTAATTGCTGCACTTAATTTGCCTTTCACTGTATGTTGGAAACAGCCAGCAAACTAATTTGGAGTGTAGCTGCTAGACTGGTGCTAAGGATTTTTACTTTCTCTAGCCAGTTGTCACCTGCCTGGCTTTGTGTTTAATCTGGATTTTTTTCTGTTATTGGGGGTTATTAAGTTGTTTTGAGGTCTGTATACTTAGTACTATTTCCTTCTGTTTCCATAATTAATGTTCTTGGGAAATGCACAATCTCCTCTCTGTTAGCCTTAACAAAATAAAAAATCATCTTTGAAAGGTCAAACTGTTTGAGGTTCCTACCTAGCACCTGATAGTCTGCATCTCCGTCTTTGGAGGGGCTGCTGCTTAACCATTTAACACTGTTCACATGGTTGATGCTTGGAGTGCTTCTTTGGTAGCTGTCTAATGGAATGTAAAGCAATAATCCACGTAAAGCTCTGTGGCAGAGTGGTGCTGCACAGCTGGCTATCTGTGGCCTTCATGAGGCTAGATAAGGGCTTAGGTAGTGCAGATAGTGAACGGATATTGACAGTTGCACCTCCCTGGACATTTTAACAGTAATTAAAGATTGCTGTAAAGTTTGTAAGCATGGAAATAGTCCTTGGGGGATGAAAACCACAGTGTGTTAGACACAGTAACCTCAGCTGTGCTGCAGGTTTTTGTGTGTGTATTTAAAATGAGCTTTTTTGGTATTTCTGAATTGCTGTTCATGGTAACAGTGTTTTGATGCTTTAAAACCACTGTAATGCTTTAGTCATGGGCAGTGACTTTGGTGCTTGTTCTCCTGCTCTTGTGGAGTCCTACTGGGTGGAGGTTGCTGTGCATGGAGGAAACTGAGAGATGGTGGCAGCTGTTCAGCTGGCCTAGAATTGGCTGCTCCTGTGCATTAGAAGGGTGACTTTTCCTAAGCCCAGCAAAGGAAGGCTGTTGGATGGAGACACAAAGCAACTAAAATACTGTGATAGACTCTTCATTGGCTCAGCCACCAAAGCACATCCAGGTTGGTGCTGGGTGTCAGAGCAGCATCCAGCATGCAGGGCGTTTGGTGGCTCTTCGGTGGCAGTGGTCGCGCAACGCAGGACTTTGGCAAACTTCATCAGACTGGTTCTTTCTCTCCATAGATGCGATGCAGACCCCTCAGCCTTAGCCAACTATGTTGTGGCACTAGTCAAGAAAGACAAGCCAGAGAAAGAGCTGAAAGCTTTCTGTGCTGATCAGCTGGATGTCTTTCTGCAAAAAGGTACTGTGCTGTACCCTGTTGAGAGGGGTTCTTGTCAGCAAGGGGAGGAGGAGGGACGATGCACTGCTGTTGCCCAGGAACTATTTCTAACAGCACGAAGGAATAAACATAGTGTGATTTGAAAAAAAATTAATGTCTTGGTATGCCTCATGCTGCCAGGAGTTCTGACAGGTGTTTGGTACCTTCTGACAACCTGGTCCATAGTAACCTTTCAGGCTCCTGGTGAGCTTCTCACAGCAGTTCAGTTAAAACCCAAACTTTACATGCTTGAACTACTCATGCTTACTGGGGATGTTACTGTGAGTTTTTCTGTGAGCTGATATGAAACTGGTGATTACGATTACCTTTCTGTGAGCCATTTGCTGTCAAAATTGCTGTAAAGAGGCTGTTGACTACAGCTATTGAAATAGCTGGATTCACTCCTCAATCATAACTTTTGATCACACTTGCTTCTTAGACCATTTCAAAGTTGTGAATGTGATTGAAACAACCTCATTGATAAACCCGATGATTGAGTTTCTTTAAAATAAACAAGTTCCACAGATGTCATTCCAGCTCCTTGAATAGAGCTAATGTTAACCAATTTAAGATGCTTCTGTCAACAGTCCACCAGGATGGCTTCTTTGAGGAACTTCTCTGGTGATTCAAACAGTGCCCTTAGATCAATATGTAACAGTATATTATTGTGTTCTGTATCTTCAGAAACTTCAGGTTTTGTAGATAAACTTTTTGAAAGCCTGTACACAAAGAGTTACCTTCCCTCTCTGGAACCTTCGAAAGCGGAAGCTAAGCCTGCAGGTCAGGAAAAAGAAGTAGTCAAGGAGGAGGTAACATTGTATTTCTCTCTGCCTGCTTCTAATTTTCCAATCAACTGTGCTGTATATGAAGTGAGAAAGAAAAGTTTTTGTTGTTGTGACCAATATTTTTTGTGTGATCCCTGTGCATCTGAGGAAAAAGGAAAGATTTGCCCTTCAGATAAGAAGACTTTAAAATCCTTCTGTAGAGCCTGCCTTTGATCTAGATTAAGAGCACTCAGAAATCCTAACCAGCTGTCACTGGCGGTAGGAGTTGATAATGGTTTGATAGGGTTTGAGAGAAAAACAGAAAAAGCATTTCAGATTCAGTGAGAAATATAAATTATTTTAAATGTTTTCTGTAATAATGAAAAATCAGTGACATCTGGTAGCCTCCATATGGAGGCATAATGACTTCTGAAGTGATGTAGTGTTCATTTGCCAGCAGTTCTTTTTTACCTTGTTTTTAAGTTTTATTAACAAAATGAAAAACAATCCAGTTTTTGAGAAAACTGAAGTAATATTCTTCGAGTCTGCTAAGTCTCCTTGTAGAATCCTCTGCTATCGCTTGTCTAAGACAGATGTTTTTTTCATCTAAATTATCTTAGTTTTCACTAAATCTGATCTTGTTTTCTTCGTTTTTAAAAACAAAACACCAAACCTGATCCTCATCCTTGCTTGGTAGTTGCCTCTGAAGCAGAATTTCCAAGAGGCAGTTGAAGAGGAGCGCGAGAGCCGGAAGAAGAAGTACTCCAGTCCGCAGAGAAGCCGTACAGATTCCAGTGAGCAGAGGTTAGTTTCTGCTGCATTTGCTGGCAGTCTCCAGCTGTGGATTCACCTCGCAGGTAGCGATTTTTCACAGCAGCAGTAATGTCCTCCCTGCTGTGGTCTCTGCACTGTATTATCTGTGTTCTGAGCACTGCATTTGGGTTCTTCAGAACAAAAGGGCTGTTTTTCAGATGTGGATGCCTAGGAATACCATCAGCTCCATCCTTTCCCTTCCTACAAAGTTGAAAAGCATTGTCGAGGGGTCTTTAGGGGTTGATGGGCTTGTTCACAATGCCAGCATCACTTTAAAACATGCCCTGTTTTGCCTCTCAAACCTTTCACTTGCCAGTTCTCCATATGCCCTTGCTGCGAGTTAGTGACCCAGCTTGGAGATTCTGTGCTTTCCTATCTCATTTGGGAAACTGGGGAGAAACTTCTTTGGTGTGAGGATGCTAGAACCTTGCAGCAATCTGTCCAGAGAGGTCGTAGAGCCTCCTCTGTAAACTGTGCATTGTGATCCTGGGCAAGCAGATACGGGTGCCCTGCCTTCAGGAAGAGTTTGGCCTTGATCTCTAGAAGAGCCTACCGTTCTGTGATTCATTTTATCTAATTCTGACCAAAATGTTTTGCTGCCCAAACTGGACTGGAGGGATGGAGAACATCTTGCTGCGTGCTTGTTTCTTTGTTTGGCTTCTCTTTTCATACATATGATCTATGTCTGTCTTCTCTAGATCTAGAGAGAAAAAGAGAGATGATGGGAAGTGGAGGGACTACGACAGGTACTACGACAGGAGCGAGCTGTACAGGGAGAAGTCGAGCTGGCGGCGCGGGCGCAGCAAGAGCCGCTCCAAGAGCAGGGGGATGAGCCGCAGCCGAAGCCGCAGCCGGGGCAGGAGCAAAGACCGCGACGCAAGGAGCGCTGGTGAGTATGCAGGGCTTGGGGAGAGCATCTGATGGCAGTGATGTGTGGTGGCTTCTGCACACTGTGTGGTCTGGCAGGCTGTGCATGTCCTAGAATAGCTGAAGCAAATTTTGAGAGCTTTGTTTTCCTGAAATTGTTAATTAAGATGCTGTTCTTCAGAGTAGAACAATTAAGGGGATTGTTTCTTCTTTGCTAACCTCTTTAATTTACCCACTGGTGTATACCAGCAAGTAGCAGCAGCTGATAGTTTTATGCTCTGTGTGTTGACAAAGCTGTTGATATTTATTTATTTATTCCCCCTAAAGATCTCTTCTTTGTAAAATAGTGTTGCTCTCTTTGTCACTTTGTTACTGTGTGTGTTTTAGAGAAGGTTTCTTTCTATTTGAAGGTGGTTACCATGTGTTCCATTGTTCTTTTAGGGCAAATTCAGGTCTGTTGGAAAAATAAGAGGCACAGATTACAACAGATTTCCACGCCTGTTGAGACCACGTTAGTTAAGGGCGGGGGTAGGTTTGTCGTTTCAGGCTTTTTCCCTCCTTTTTTTTACTTTAAAAGACAAAGCTGTAATCCAGAATGGAATAAGGAGTAGAGGAATGAACATGCATTTTGCAAAGAAAACATTTAGCTTTCTGAAATTAAAACTCTGATTGCATTGTATTTAGCTCTTATTTAATTAACAAACTGTTCTTGAAGGAACTTAGTCTTAAGTGCAGAATACTGAATATTTAAGGAAATATTTATGCTGTTATGTACTTTTTTCAAGGCTCTGGCACGCGGAACAAAGCATGAAGACTTTACCTAACTTCTTTTGTTTCTTAACAACAGAGCACCGAGAGAGATCGAAGTTCAAGAGTGAAAGGAACGATGCTGAGGTCTCCTATAATCCGGTTCCTGTATCTTCCAATAAGTCATCTGAGCAGTATTCCTCTGCACAGTCTATCCCCAGTACTGTCACTGTCATTGCACCTGCACACCACCTTGAAAACACAACAGAGAGCTGGTCAAATTTCTATAACAATCATAGCAACCCCAGTTCCTTTGGCAGAAACCCTCCTCCTAAAAGAAGATGCCAAGATTATGATGGTGGGTGGTTTAGTTTTCGGCTTCGTGCCTTGTTTCAGTTCTCTGTGACCTTTGGTTTGTAGTTATTCACTGAATGCAGCCTGTGAGTCAAAATGCAGTAGGATGTGGAGTATTCCTTGTGTGAAACATGCATATATGGCCTATGTTTTTCTAGAGAAATAACTGCTCTCCCTGGAGGCAATTTACTTATACTCTGACAGTGACAGGATAAGGACACGTGGAGTTTGATCAGAATATTGCATGTGCACAGTAGATACTACAACCACTTGTAATTCTGATGAAGAATGTAGTCTGTGTTCAGTATAAATCAGCTGGGACTTCTGACTTTATTTTTCCATAGCTTTTATGCTGGCTACATGTATGTTTGTGTGCTTTTCAAGGTTGGATTGGTGATTGCATGTTTTGTGTCGGCAAAAACTGAAATGCTGCAGATGGCTGACAACTAAATTTCTTTACTGTTTTTCTTTAAAAATCACAAACTGTCCTGTTTTGCAGAGCGAGGATTCTGTGTGTTTGGTGATCTTTGCCAGTTTGACCATGGAAGTGATCCTTTAGTAGTAGATGAAGTTTCTTTGCCAAGTATGATTCCTTTTCCTCCACCACCTCCGGGACTTCCTCCTCCTCCTCCTGGTATGCTCCTACCCCCGCTGCCAGGTCCAGTGCGGAATATGAGGCTGCCAGTTCCACAGGCTCACCCACAGGCACCACCTCCTGTTGTCCTTCCTGTACCAAGTGAGTCAGAGCTTTGTTCTGTGTTTCTTTGTCACCAAGTGACAGTGCTGACAACTTTCTTGAAGATCTCTTTCTATCTGAGGTAGCAAGTTCCAGTTGCTTTGATGGTAATGTTCTATTCAAAGCTTTGTCAAAATAAATGTGGAGAACCAGCTTTTAAATGTTGATGTTCCTTGCTCTCTACAAAGAATTGGATAAATTGGGCAGAGAGGTGAAGGGGGATTTCTTCGGGCTTACCTCATAACCCTCCTTTCCTCCATTTTATTTTTTTCTTGAAGCCTTGTGCTTCCTGGGAGAGAGCAGCTTACCTGAAGGGGGCTTCTCAATGCACTTTAACTATACAGGGCTAAACCTCTCTGCTGCTGACTATGCCAAGAGCAAAGTATAAGCAGAGAGCACCGAACCATGTGCATATTTTGTTTGTGGACTTACAAGCCCTGGTGACCTCGTGTGTGGTGTCATTGCAGGACCCCCATTAACGCAGTCCAGTTTGATCAACAATCGTGAGCAGCCTGGGACAAGCGCAGTGCCCAGCCTGGCACCTGTGGGAGCAAGGCTACCACCTCCTCTACCCCAGAACCTGCTCTACACAGTCTCAGAACGTAAGCAAACTCCTCTCTTTGAAACCTGGTGAGACAGAAGTTGTAATGTTCCTCTGTTGCTGTGTGATGAGAAATGATGCCCTCTGCCCTCCTCCAGTGCATACAGATCTAAAAAGTCTGAAGGCTTTCTCCATGCTCAGTGCAGCAGCAAGGGCTGCTGCTGTGGGAAGCAGCAGTGGTGCTCTGCCCTGGCTGAGGAAAAGTCACTTGCAGGGAGCTTCCTTTGGGGTTCATGTACACCAAGCAGTCAGCAGTAGGCAGTGGATAGATCTGCAAACCTGTAATTCCCATCTTACCTAGTCTTTATTCCCTTCTGGTTTGGGCTACTACAGATGAGGGGTTTGATCTCATCTTTTTTCCAAAATCAACTTAGTTCTGGCTTTCTTGTTAAAAATTGTCTGGCTTTCAGCAGACACTTCCATCTTCCTTAGCAGTTTGCATTTCTGAAAAGTGGGGTTTCGTGAGGGGAAATGGCAAAGTACCTGAAGAGTCCCAGAGTGCTGACTTGAAATCCAGCATAGTTTGTATCTCTTTGACAAAGGAAGGATGGCAGTTCCTTGGTTTTCATGAGCAAAATTACTCAATCTCAGTGGTTTATCCTATTCCTCTCTGGGTTGTTTTACATATCCAGAGAAGGGGTCAAGTTCATGATCCATGTCATTTTCTTTGTGGCTTCCTCCATGCTTCTCAGAACTTCAGTCACTCAACTGTCTTGTTAGATAATCTGTACAGTGATCTCCAAGTGCTGTCAGGTGCTCAGATGTTCCCATCCTATTCTTTCAGCTTCAGAACTTCTCCTAGTAGATTATTTCATTAGCCTGAGTTCACAGGGTATCATGAACTTCAGCTGCTCTACATGAGTCTGTTCTCCACAACATCTGTGTTGATTCTCATCTGGTTTTTTTGGACTGTTGTGGGAATTTCTGATTGCCTTCTTGCAGTCGACCACATGCCAGATCGTGGAGGAGGAACTTGTGGATCACATTGTGCAAGGGTAATGAAGGTTCTTGGCAGAATGAAACTCAACTGTAAAACCATCAGTACCGGCATTCTGGAGCATCTGCTTTAAATTTTGCAGTCTTTGTCATTGCCGTGGAATAAGGAGCTGAAGTTTATAGATTGCTTTAAGCCTGCCATGTCCCCCTGTGTAGGCATTCATTTCTGGTCCAGGACATGTTGTTTTCCTGAGAAGGCTTTCCATAGACTTCATTTACTCTAGTTCTTGTATAGCTTTTCCTTTTCATGGTTGGAAAAATGGATCATTCTTACTCTGGATCTTGGACTTGAACAATGAGTCTGTCAGTTCTATCATCTTGTGTCCTCATTTTAGTTAGAAAATCCTTAGTACCTTGCTGGAGCTAGGCAACTGGTCTCACTCTTAGCAACATTTGATAGGTAAGTATTGGTCAAATCACCCAATTTCTCAGCTTTCTGTGGCTGGAATCACTAAAGTTTGTTCTTGCCCAAAACTGCATTCCTGCAGTAAAGTAGCCTGCTGGGCAGCAAAGACTGGAAGTCTCTTTGCATCTTGGGCCACACAGCAAAAATGCTCACGCTGAATCTTTTGGTGCTGCCCTTGAAACGCCATTGGAGGTTGTGAAGGTTGTCACACAGACACCTGGCTTCTTTTCCAGGCAACCCATCAGCAGGACTCAGTTGCTGTGACCCATGTGCTTCTGACAACCAGCAGCAGTCATTCAAAGCCAGAGCAGAACATGCCCAGCCAGCCCTGGGTGTAGAGCTCAGCTGAAGGGTTGAGCGGCTGAACCTTGGCTGTACAACCTCTGTTCCCTCTTCTCTTCATCAAAAACAACTTCTGAGTCTTGGACATCTGTCCATTTCCTAAGGGAATGTTAACCCAACTCATTTGAAAAATTCTTTCATTTCTCTCCTTTTTTTATAGATACATATGAGCCAGATGGCTATAACCCTGAAGCTCCCAGCATTACCAGTGCTGGGAGATCCCAGTACCGACAGTTCTTTACGAGAGCACAAACGCAGCGTCCCAATCTAATTGGCCTAACATCTGGGGAGATGGATACAAATCCAAGAGGTAGGAAGGGTTTCTAGTCGTTGCTGTTGCTGTTTCTATCCAAGACTTCAACACTTGTTTTCCCCTTTTTCAGGCTGAAAGCAGTAGTTTGTCTCACTCGTCTAGTGTTCCAGCTGGGTTTTCAGACATCTTTGCCTTTTTAAATCTGACCATACTGCAATCACAGCAGCATTTGGGAGCAAATGTAGCCACTGGCTTGGCAACGTTACAAGGGTTTTGCAGCTGATTGTTTGGTGGAGGTTTATTTCTCTTTAGCCTATGAAGGCACTTTTTGAGTGCTGGGTGCTTGAAGAAGGAAGCATGGTGCAGAAAGATGTCTTGAAGCAGGACAGTCTGAAGATTGCCTTTGATTTGCCAGGGATATCTTTAGGAGATGGGGCACATAGGCCAAGATCTTCAATACTTACCTCACCTACTTGAGTAGTGGTAGTGAAGAGGGAAACTACCATGGCACATTTTTGTGCTTGATGGTCTATCAGCCAGATACTCTTTCTCAAGTGAGCATTGCAGCAGTCCAGTTCTCTCAGCCTCTGGAGATCCCAGCTGGCATTGCAGTAATTCTGAGTCCTTAACTGGCTGTGCGTGGATGTAGTCTCTTAGTGGCAGCATATGCACAGGATCTTCTAGGGGAGAGAACAAGTCAAGGCTCTTCAAAGATGTTGTTTTTTTTTTTTTTTCGCTTTGTTAGCATAACTTTTTCCCTCCTGCATTCCTCACCTTGGCACTTAAAAGACGTGAAATTTCAGTGTTTGCTGCCACGCTTCACTGTTCCTTACTCAGTAGATAAAGTTTTTTTTTTTTTTTTTCCCCACTGTTTCCTTCCAGTGACTCATCTTATACAGAACATCATTAAATATTACTACAGAGATTGCTGTTTTCATCTCAGTGAACATCAGAAAAGCAGGCTTGGGGCTTTGTGGCTGGCCCTCAGATTCTGTCTGAGAGTCCATTCCATTTGTAAGACTTGGGCTTCAGACCACTTGCTTTACTGTCTGTCACACGTGTGGCAGGTTTACTCTAATCATCTTCCAGGGATTAAAACTGCCCAAAAATGGCCCAGTCTGTGTCCTTACAGTGTAACCAACAGAACTCTGGCACATCTAAATGCCTTGGGGAAAATTACTTCTAACTCAGACTTCTTTGTAGGAAATCAGTATTTGGCATACACAGGAGACTGACAGGAACAGCTTCATTTTGAAAAGGCTGTAGATAAATCCTTGCCAAACTGATCTAATGCTTGAGCTTTGTCTTTGGAGAAGTTGCTTCAAACTTTTTAATTTCTCAGAGTGTAATTCCATGGCAAAGTTGTGCTTAATTAACAGATGGCTGCTGAAAACTGGATGGAGGGATGACAGAGGGCTAGCAGGTAGAGGAATGGGTTCTTGGTTGCTTTATCACTGTCAGGGGTTAATCCAGGGAAAGTTGGTTGTTTGTTCAGCCTGTGCCACACTCTTCCACACTCTGACCCGTAGCCTGGGAACCCATCTGCTGCCTTTTTTTTTTTCTTTTTTTTTTTTAATTATTTTTCTTTTCCTGTAGAATCTGGGTTTTTAGTACCTAAAGGATGGAGTTTCAGCTTTCCTTTAAGTTAATACCAGTCCTAAAGGTCAAAACCTCCTCCCTGCTGGCTGGACTAAATATTTTCTTTCCTCTGTTCAGGTAGACCAGCAAGTCATCTCCAAATCACTTCATAAACCAAACTGACCAACTTCATAAAGTCTTCCACCTTTTTCCTGTTGTTAAACTCAGTCCTACTCTGCTGTTCAAGTGAAAGCTCTCCCAATGTCTCCTTGGGTGTATAGTGACTTAACACAGGCATTTTTCCTTCTCCACAGCTGCCAATATTATCATCCAGACTGAGCCTCCCATTCCCATCACAAATAACAGCAGCAACATCACTCGAGTTGTCTTGGAACCAGACAGCAGGAAAAGATCTCCAAGCAGCATGGAGTGTCCACCATTAAAGAAACCTTGGCTGGGAAAGTAAGAATTAATAAATGTTGTTGACTTACTGGGATGCAGTTGATTGCTGTCAGTGCTGGGAATGTCACTGTTCACCAGTCCCTGTAGTTTGAGCTGACTGAGTCAGAAATCCATAACCACACCATCTGGAGATTAAGTATCTGGTGATGGGAGGACTCTTGCGCGTGTCTATAGAAAAATGGAAGTTAAATATGCATTAACATTTGCTTTCCTCGAGTGTATGTGTGCCTGTCTGAATTACCACCTTGTTCTCATTTTGTCTAGGCAAGCAAACAACAACCAGAGCAAACCAGGATTCTTGAAGAAAAACCAGTATACAAATACCAAACTGGAAGTGAGGAAAATTCCCCCAGATCTGAACAACATCACACAGCTCAATGAGCATTTCAGCAAGTTTGGAACTATAGTGAACATTCAGGTAAAAAAACAAAGACCACTTTTCTGCCTCCACGGGGATGTTTTCATTTCCCTGAAGCCTTCCCAAGTACTCAGCTGAGCTACATTTCTTGAGGAGTCTGTGGAAGCAAACTGGGAGAGTAGCTGATCAATCAGGGAGAAAACTTTCCTTGTTCTGCTTGGTGTTAATTCTGTGCAAGTCTGTTGGCTTCTGCCTTCCTCAGACCTTATTAGACTTGAGAGACTTGCAGGTTTAGTGACATAAAACCAACTCTGGGTCTTGGCCAACTTGTGAGAGAGATCCTCTAACCATTTTTGTCCTGGATGATAACCCGTAAACATTTCAGTCAGGACTTTAACCAAGATGTTGCAGGAGAATCTTTACAGGCACCAGTTCATCACCACTTTGCTCCTTAATGCTGGCTGCAGTGCTGTTTGCACTGTAGAAGTTGGGGGAAAGCACCATAAACGCAAAGCACAGATAGTTAGGCTTAATGGCTTAATATCCATTGCTTTCTCTGGAGAAAGCAGTTGCCTAAGTCCACAGAGGCCTGAATTAAAGACAGATTCTTGGGAGACTTCTGTATTTATTGAATTAATAATTTAATGTCTTAGCCTAGCATGTTTTAAATGCTTTGTTTCACCATCAAGGTGCTTTCTGCACCTCATCAGTGAAATGAAGCATTTTAAAGGTGCTCAGTCGTTTACTAGAAAGCCCAAGATGTGTTTTTATTCCCATAGTGAATTTTTAGAGAAAAACAGCAACATTTTCATGCTGCTTGAGCAATGTGGGGAGCCTTTGTATTGTAAATCCTCCACAGCAATCTGCTCTTGGGAGGTCAGAATAAAGAGCTTCCAGTCTGTACTGGAGTCTCTTTAGTCATACCTTTGAGGGAGCTCACACTGCTCTGTGTGATGCTGTTTGGAGGAGTCTGTTTTTATTTCATTTTCCTTTGTTTAGGCTTTGCTGCAAGTCTGTGCAGTATCTGCCAGTAAGTTCCTGGGTTTAATCAGACAGAATGTGTGACCTGTGTTTTGAGCTGTTACTGTCCTTGGATGGGCCACTGTTAGTGCAGGCTATTTGCAGTGTGCTGCTGGATGAGGTGTTTCCTTCCTTGAGAAGTCATGCATTCCACTGAACCTTTGCTCTAGGTTGCTTTCCAGAATGACCCCGAGGCTGCCCTCATTCAGTACTTGACTAATGATGAGGCCAGGAAGGCCATTTCCAGCACAGAGGCCGTTCTCAATAACCGCTTTATCCGAGTGCTGTGGCACAGGGACAGTGAGCAGCAGTCCCCAGTGCTGCAGCAGCAGCAGACATCCCCTCAGCCTCTCCACCACCAGCTTCACCTTCAGCAGCAAGCCCTGACCGCGACACCCACTGTGACCATGCATGGCAATCTCTCAAAGGTACTGTGCTGCCCTGACCTGTAGCTGAACATCAGCAGCATTCCTCAGTGACTGCTGCTCCAGGACACAGTGAGTAACCCTCCATTGTTGCTATCTCCTGCTGCATAGGTGATGAACAAACCCCTGGCATCTGGTGCCTATGTCCTCAATAAAGTCCCTGTGAAACGTCGCCTTGGAGCAGCAGGTGGAAACCAGTCTGACCTGAGCCAGACTGGGGCTGTGGTAGAAGATTCTCAGGTATGTTCATGAGACTCTGACCATCTTCACGCTTTGGGTTAGGGCTCTGACCTGTTACCTAAGGAGAGGGCAGCAAGCAGAATGTGTGATTTGTTCTCAGTTGGCCATTTCTCTTCACTAGTGTTCCATGCAGCCATCATCAGTCATTCTTACCAGTTTCATGACCTGTTTCTGTAAGACAGGAACAATGACTCCAGAAACAGTATTTTAAGTAACATGAAATACTCTTGGCAGCAGTTCATAGTAAACCATCTTGGCAGCCTCTGTGTGATGCCAGCTTTCTCTGGGTGAACATCACTGCTTTCCCACTGCTTGTCAAGCTTATGCTGTGCATCAACAGTAGAGCTGGAAGCTTATAGAAGGCTCAGAAGGCAAATCAGATTCTAGGCTGCATCTAAAGGAGTGTGGCCAGCAAGGCAGGAGAGAGGATTCTAACCCTTTGCTCTGCCCTTGTAAGACTCCACCTCGAGTACTGCATCCAGTTCTGGTGTCTCTATCATAAGAAGGACACAGAGCTGTTGAAGTGAACCCAGAGAAGGGCCACAAGGGCTGGAACACCTTTCCTATGAGGACAGGCTGAGAGAGCTGGGGTTGTTCATCCTGGAAAAGAGAAGATGCCAGAGGAGCATTAGAGCTGCCTTCCAATACCCAAAAGGAACCTACAGAAAGGCTGGAGAGGGCCTGTTCATAAGGGTGTCTAGCAATAGGACAAGAGGGAATGGTTTTAGGCTGAAAGAGAGCAACTTAGACTGGATCATAGGAAGAAGTTGTTTGGTACAAGGGTGGTGAAACTCTGGAATAGGTTGCCTGGGGAGGTTGTGGATCCCTCCTATCTGAGGGTGTTTAAGGCCAGGTTGGATAAGACCTTGATCAACAAAGTCTAGTTGAGAGCCTTCCCTGGGAGGTTGCAGTAGATGATCTCTGAGGTCCCTTCCAACCTAGGCCATTAAATAATCCTGCTCTGAGCCCCAGCTGATCCAGTTCACACCAATATCCTAGAGCAGCATTTGCTCCTGGCCACAGAGGAGCCCTCGCTTGAGGAAAGCAAGCAGGTGGCTTTTGCTGTATTACTTGATCAGAAATTCTGACATCAGATGATGACTGTGAAAGAAAGTATAGTGCAAATCAGCTTCAGTGGTCTTGATGGTTATCAGGATACAGAGGGGAGCGGTGGGTGAAGAAAGCAAACATCTTCTGCCAAAATCCTTTGCACAAACAGTTAAGCTGATTGCTTCCAAGGAAACCAACTTAGACCCACACCTTGATGTATGTGTTATAATGACTTTGGCCTTTTTGTCTCATTGCACAGATATGGAGGTTTGTGTTCATGTTTCACAGAACGTATTCCTCCAAAATTCACTGCTGGTCTCTCACACTTATTTTAAGCTGTTCTGTTTTTGTGTGGGTTTACTATTTCAGATGTTTCCTGCTCCCACAAGCCACTCAAAAATGGTTTACAGTGCTTCACACCTGAAGACACCTGGGAAGCCTGGTGCAGGGTCTAAACCCCATGACATGCAAGAAGCCCTTAAAAAAAAACAGGTACTTTGTCATTGTTTGGTTGCTTGACAGTGTAGTGATCCAAGCACTTGATAAAGAAAGGGTGGGAGGCCACTGGAACCTCAGAGGTTCCTGCTTAACTCCCTACTTTTGTGCAGATTTTGTCATTATCAGGCTACCTTGCAAACTCACACTGAGGTTAGTCATGGATAAGTGGATATTCCTTCCTTTGGGGTGTCTCAACTCCTGGGTCACGTATGGGGTTTTTGCGTTTTCCTGAGGTGCTTCCCTGATGATAGTCTCTGTGGGTATGAGATGCTTAAATGACAGTGCAGGATCCATACTTGGAATACTTCCCAGCAGGAAGTTAGAAACTTGTTTTCCAGCCCAAATACACCACTTCTTTTACATGTTGCAGACCAGCAGTTTGCATTGTGGCCCTCTCTTCTATAGTCAAGGAAGGAAACGTGATCTGTGTGAGTGCATCTAATGCTAGACTGCTTTATACCAGCTGAAAGAGTTTTCTTCTCATGCAGGAGGCAATGAAACTCCAACAAGACATGAGGAAAAAGAAGCAGGAGATGTTGGAAAAACAAATAGAATGCCAGAAGGTAACTCTTGACTGTCTTCTAGGAAATGCGTTCTGGGTTTGCAGATAACTGGAGCGTTCCTGGAATTTTATATTTCTGTTCTTCTGTTAATATGTAGATGTTGATATCCAAGCTGGAGAAAAACAAGACCATGAAACCAGAAGAAAGAGCAGAAATAATGAAGACCTTAAAAGAATTAACAGGAAAAATATCTCAGTTAAAGGATGAATTAAAAACTTCATCTACAACTTCTACAACATCAAAATTGAAGTCCAAGACAGAGGTATTTATGGCACAAGGCACTTGCCCAGCTGCGTTTTTATAACTCTTTCCAATGTTGTCCTAAAAATGCAGCACCCTAAGATCAAAACACTTTCAAGAGGTGTTTTGAATTGGAGTGTGGTGATCATGGACAAGCAGGTGACAGTTTTAAGGAACTGGAATGACCTAGTTTTGCATGTAGCTCATTCCAGCCTGTTCAGTGCTGAGGCAGAGAATTCTGGGCCCATTGAAAAGTGGGCGGGGGGAGAGGCAGGAAGGCAGTGAAAACAGCTTAGGGGAAGGAGTGGTTATTGCGTGCAGTTTTGCCTGTATCATTTACAGCAATGCATTGCTGAGGAATAAAACCCTAAAAACACACCTTACACTTCTGCTTTTCCCTCCTTTTTTTTTTTTCCAAGGCACAAAAAGAACTTCTGGATGCAGAGCTGGACTTCCATAAGAGACTTTCTTCTGGAGAAGACACAACTGAGCTGAGAAAAAAGCTCAACCAGCTACAGGTTGAGGTGAGTTGTGTCTGATGCTGTTCATGTGTCAATGCTGTCTAACCACTTCCAGCCCTCCCAGACCGAAGGTGACATCGTACCCTCTTTGCCTCCTTTCCCAGGCTGCACGCTTGGGGATCTTGCCGTCGGGCCGCGGGAAGACGTCACCAGCCCAGGGGAGGGGCCGGGGCCGGGGCCGCGGTGGCAGAGGCAGAGGCATGTTGAACCACATGGTGGTGGATCATCGCCCAAAAGCACTGACAGTGGGAGGCTTCGTGGAACAGGAGAAAGATGAATTGTTACAGCACTTCTCTGTAAGTACAAGGTCACATCAAAACCCCAACACCTGAGAATTGTGGCTGAGCCGTAACTCGGAGATGAAGCAGGGAAGCGGCAGCCTGGCTGTGTGCTCACTTGCAAAGGGCGCTAACAACTGTAAACAACTCTGTGCCAAAGTCTTGAAGACTGTTTCTGTTAGTGCAGACAAATCAAAGACTTCCTCCTGAGCTCATGGAGCAGGCTGTGGATAAGCAAACAGCTTCAAGGGTGTAAATATAAAGTATCTGTAGCTGCTTTACACCAACTGCCCAGTGCTTTGGTTTTTTTGGGCAGAGCTGAGAGGCTTACTTATTAATTCTTCACTGAAAGTAGCTTGACATAGATGTCAGAATGATGAAAAATAATCATCAGCCTTTCTGTATTCACAAGTTACTTTTCAGATCAGCAGTTCACCCTATTTCTCTTGTCTCTGTAGAGCTCCAGAGGCAAAATGCTGCTTCACTAAGCAGGACACTGGTTTCAGAGCAGCTATGTTTGTTCCTGCATTCATAGTGGGGCAAACAGCTTGCTAGTTTGCCAGCTAAGGTACTGTTGGCATCCTAACCAGAGCAGCAAAAGAGAAACTGATTTTCCATTCTCCTCAGTTGCCCATTCCAGAAGGAAATGCTTTGTTGTGCAAAGCTGGTAAACTTCTTGGAAAGAAGATGATCAGAGGGCTGGAGCACCTCTCTTATGAGGACAGACTACGAGAGTTGGGGCTCAGAGAAGAAAAGCCTTCAAGGACACCTCGCAGTAGCCTTCCAGTATCTGAAAGGGGCCTAAAGGAGGGCTGGGGATGGACTATTTACAAGGTCTTGTAATGACAGGATGAGGGGTAATGGATTTAAACTTGCAGAGGGGAGATTTAAATGAGATATTAGGAAGAAACTCTTTACAGTGAGGGTGGTGAAACGCTGAAACGGGTTGCCCAGGGAGGTTATGGATGCTCGTTTCCTGGAGGTGTTCAAGGTTTGAACTGGATGATCTTTGAGGTCCTTTCTAACCTAAACCATTCTATGATTCTAAATGATATCATACTTTATAAATAGACCCAGCCTGACATCCAAACTTGACTCAGTCACTTTGGCATGTCTGGAAGCTCTGTGCAAAGCAAGTGACTGATACTTCTGTAGCCCTCCCCTTCACAGCTGGATACAGAGCAGCAGTGGAGCTCTTGAGAGAGCTGCTAGTCTGGAAGCTGCTTTGTTTCTGGTTGGAGTGGGCACAGAAGTTTCTGATTCTTCATGCAGCAGGGTAGACTTTGCTTTTCAAGAGTCTGTTCCTGCTTTGGCCTCACTGCTTATCAAAAAACTGGAGGCTACACCTACTGCTTTGAGGTAAATTCAGTGAAAAATGGTCTGTATCCAACCTGCTTTAGGGTACCAACGGCATGAACTCTGCGAAGCACCCTGAGAGAACCGGAGTGCCTCTATTAGGAAGATGTGGGTTTTTTATTCTTATTTCTGAGAGACTTTATGACCTTTAAATTTGTAGCTGTCCTTAGCTACTAAAATCAGTAGTAGTTCTCATGAACAGCTAGTGCTTTACTCCAGCCACTGTCTTACTGGCTTTTGAGCTACTTTTCTGCTTTGGCCAAAAAATACCAGTACAAATGCTGCAGCACTGGTGGGTGATGGAACTGAGATCACTCCAGCTCTCACTTTCTATCCAAAAAATACAAGGCCTCAGTAGCCGCAGTGGCTGCAGTTACAGCAGATGGTGATGGTGGTCTTGGAGGAGAATATCACAGCTGTTCCTAATTGACTTTTCTCTTCTAGAAATTTGGAGATATTGAAGACCTTCAGGAGGAGGATTCCCCATTAAGTGTTGTCCTGACTTTTAAATCTCGCTCAGAAGCTGAGAATGTGAGTAGAGTAAGGGAGGCTCTGAAATAGGAATACTGAACTTCTTGGGGCTGCTCCCTTCTTTCAAAATGTAGCATGCTTTGGTCCTTTAGTTTGAGCTGGACACTGGGGATGTTTTAGCTGCTGCAGGCGATTTCACTAGAGGGGAACAGGTCTTCCTTAACCCTGCTAGTGACACAGAGCTCTGCTAAGCTTTTTAGCTGCTGATAGGTGAACATTATTCAGCAGATTCAGATTTGAATGAAGTTGCTTTCAGAAGACTGAAGTAGATGATTGTGTCTTGTGTCCGAGATCTTCATGTGTGCATTTCATAGAATCATAAAGGGTTTGGGTTGGTAAGGACATCAAAGATCATCCAGTTCCAACCCTCCTACTAGACCATGTTGCTCAAGGTCCCATCTGGCCTGGTTTTGAACACTTCCAGGATTGGAACCTCCATAACTTCTCTGCGAAACCTGTTCCAGTGCCTCACCACCATTTGTGTGGTGTTCCCTGGGCCTAGCATGTTGTTAGTGATCTTAGGAACTCCTTACCTGACCCAGGCTTTGAAAATCTGTTCGTTTCAAATCCAATCCAGGCTGCTAACCAAGGGTCGCACTTCAAAGACCGAAGGCTACAGATATCATGGTACAAACCCAAGGTACCTTCAGTGTCCACTGAGATCGAGGAAGAGGAATCCAAGGAAGAGGTATGAGAGTTACTAACACAACCACTCTTGTAGGAGTGCATTGTCTCACAGCTTTTACCACTTTCTGTTTACTGAACAAATGTTATGAAGGAGGTTTCTGCAAACCAGACTTGACTGGCTTGAAGTAGTCAGGGAAAAAAGAAAGGGAAAAGGAAAAATGAAAAAAAAAAAAAAGACTTGCTGCCCAAGATGTTGATTTGTCAGCCTCATTCTCTGAGGCTCGCAGAATAGGCCTGGATTCTTCTCTGAAATTGAGCACATGAAGCTTTCAAAAGGTTTTCTATCCAGGCACTGACTAGAAAAGTTGTTTCAGAGAGGGCGTGTGGTGGCTTAATGCAGCTTCCTTCTCCTTCCCTGGTGCACAAGGCTGCTGTTCTCTCCTTTACCCTTTCGACATGGGACTGTCTCAGGGAGACCTGCTGAACAGGGCTCTGATGTAAAGCAGAACTGGTGGTGTGTGTTGTGGCTGTGCCCTAGGCTGCAGCATGGACATGGTTGATTTAAGTCCATTTCTTCTTCCTCTAGGAAACTGAAACCTCAGATTTATTTTTGCACGAAGATGATGATGACGACGATGAAGATGAGGATGAATCACGTTCTTGGAGAAGATGAGACTTGATGTTGGAAATGTATAATTTTAGGAATATAGTTCAAACTACACCTTTTAAACATTTATTTAAGGAGGTTGATGAGCCAAAAATAGCTTTACTTTCTTTTCAAACCACAAGGTCTAAAGTGAGCAAAGTTGGTTACAAAATGTTTTGGATCTAGAGCTGTGATATGAAGCTAGCCAAAGGCCCAGTGACTTTTTACATCCTTACCAAGCTCACCAGGCTGGTGATATTTTCTATTTAAGAAGGATAAAAAGAGAGAGGGGAGTAAGAAATAATTGGTATTTTCTTGTCCTCCTTGTGTCATCTGTATTACCTTGTTTTGGGTTTTTTATAATGTCATTGATTTGTTGGGTTCTAATTGAAAAACTACCCCAGGTTTTATTTAGCAATATTCTGGAGTTGGGGGGAAAGACACAAACTTTCATTAAATGTTGTGAAAGAAAAAATGGCCTCATTTGCTAATTGAGAAGGGGGAACATTGTATTTCAGGTGGAATCACTTGTCATAGGAATTATTTGTGGCTAGATCAGTACATTTATTGGAATGTCTGAAGGCCACTTGGTTTTATATTTAACTGCTTATTCGTGTGAGGAGCTGGAAGAAGCAATTTAACAGGGTATTGTCGTGTCATTGTCCCAGGTCACTGTTTGTTCTACTTCTGCTCCACAGAAAAGACCAGCAATGGCACCTGCTGGAGTGAATTTTCACTCTCTCTTTGTTCCCTGCTGTAGTTTCAGGGTAAGGTTCGTGTTAGACTGTCTACTGTGTTTCAGTGTTGGTGAGCAGGAATGTTATGTTTCATACTGAAAAACAGCTAAACTGGCAACTGTCTGCCAGCTCCCCCTCCTCTCCCTGTCACCAGCACTTAGATCTTCAACCCAAATCCAAGCAAAATGCTTTTTAGCCAAGGCAGTGTTGGTGTCATGCTCCAAGACCAGTGTTACACCTGTACTGGAAGCTGCCATTCCCTAGAGGAGTGTTCAGAACGGGACTTGAGAGGTTCTGAGCTTACTTTCAAGATGAGCTCCATTCCATTCTCCTTTGCCTTACTGGTGTTCCATTGTAAGAACAGCTGCTGTGAGTGGGGTGGTTCAGCAGCAGTGAGGATGACAGGGTCAGGCGCCTGAGCTGTGCATCTCCACTGGGACAGCTCCTGTAGCTCCTGAGGTCTTCTCCAGGTAGCCTTTCCTTGCCTGCCCCTTGGACTGTGCAGATTCAGTACATTGCAGGTTCTGGGTGCAGAAATGTTCTCTTCCTGGAATAATCAGCTTAGCAAGTTGCCAGCTGAGGGAAAATGCCCATCAAACCCTCTAAATGGCTCTGAGCTTGGCAAGTGGCCTGTAGCTGAGCACGATTTGAGGTCCCCAGATTTTGATACCCTTCTACTATGGTGATGGATCAAAGCTCAAGCAAGTATCACTTTGCTTCCTTGCCATCAAAGAGGATGTGTTTCAGCATTGTCTCTGTGTTCAACCTCAGCTCTATATAATTAGGACTTTCCCTGCTGATTGAGGCTAAGTTGCAGACAGGAGGAAACGAGGGGCAGCCACTCCAGCATCCTTACATGTCTTGCTTTTCTCCCATCATCTCCAGTGTTTTATTTTGGTGTCTGTGGCTCAGTGTATATTTTGAAAACTCCATTGCAAACCTATGTGAGTGCTGACAGTTTAAAAAGTGATAGAGGGAACAAAAGGATTTATATATATATATTTTTTTTTTGTACAGAGCTTTTTCTTAAACTGTATAATTTTGTAAATACTTTTGCTTTTTTTGTGTACTAAAACTACCAGCTTATAGATTTCCATGAGAACTGTTGTATTTTTGTATTTGGAGAATGAAAAATGCAGTGAATGGATGAAAGCTGTAAGAGCAATGGCAGTAGCCTTGGCACAGGTAGAATGGGATTCCTTTTCATATGGTTTTTAATTTGGGGTGGCCCTGCCTGGCTGGTACCCTCAGAAGCACTTTGGGCCAGAGGAAGGCAAGTGGTGGCTTCAGCTGGTGAATTTGTGAGACCTTCATCTGATTTCTGGGTTGGGTTTATTCCCCTGTACAGGACACACTGGCAGGCTTCCATAAATCCTCTGGTGACATCCCAAACATGATGATTTCTGGGTGCTGAGGCACAGAGTTGTGCCCCTGAACCTGGTTCGTGTGTGGATAGTGAGCTGTGGGGTGCTTGGGAGTGCAGGTGGTGGGCAGGACAGCAGTGCCTGGCTTGGGGGTGTAGGGATCAGCAAAGCTTTTGGAAGTACCTTGTTTTCGCCACAGCTTAAGGACCTCTCTGGATTTAAGGCTCTGTTGTGCTGCTTGAGGATTTCTGTTCAGTAGGTAACACAACAGCACTGCTTGCTTGCCACAGCAAAACTTCCCTGAAAAACTAATCTGTGTTTTGAAGGGGTACCCTGGGCAAACTCAGAGCCAGCACCATCACTGCTGTGCTCAGCTAGGGCCTTCACCCTGTGTGTGGGTTAGGTGTCACCAACCTGAACTTGGGGTGCAAACACTGCAAGAGTGTGTGATAAAGTAATGAAAGTAAGTCCCTGTCAGGAAGGATTTTCCCTCTTTGAGTTCACCTGGGGCGGGGGGGNAAAAAAGAGAGCAAAGCAAGAGTTGAGCTGATCAGTGTGGAACCAGCTGCTGCTTTATGCTACCAAATCATGTGAAAAGGAACAGAGCCCTTGCTGTACAGTGACCCTGTACCATAGTTTTTACAGATGTGAACTTGTGTAATAGCACCCTAGGAGATATTGTTGGATTTCTAACTGTTTATACATTAAATTCCTATCTGTAATGTTTGTTTTATTGATTACAAGCTGAATTTCTAAGATGCATGTTGACTTTTTTTTTTTTTTGCAATAAAGATATACAATGGAATGGTTCAAGATCTAGAAAAAAACAAAGCAAATTCTGACTGCAATTGGAGAGCAGAACCATTCCAAACCATTACAACCATCACCAAAAGAGCCTGATCACTTCTTTGGGGGGCAGTGGTGGTGGGGGGAAGCTTTAGTTCTGTGGGATGTATTCAAGGTTTTTTTTAAGAACTAGGAGAAAAGTCTTAAGCGCCCTGGTGCTCTGAAATGGCACTAACTGAGACAACTAAATGAGGGGAGGGAGGAGCAGCAGGATGGGCAGTGCTGTATTTTGGGGAGGGTTCAGCGGTTAACAGCAAAGAAAAGCATTTTGAAGCCTGTGGTGGGTTCTGGTCTCTCAGAGGTTGGCAGTAGTGCTGGGGGAGTTAAAAAATCCTGTCTATTATAAAAGCAGGGAGTGGCAGGACCAGGGGTGATGGCTTCAAACCGGAAGAAGCTGGGCTGAGATGAGACATTAGGAAGGAATTCTTCCCCAGGGGAGGTGGAATGGGTTCCCCAGAGAAGTCGTGGAGGCTCCAAACCTGGAAATGTTCCAAGCCAGGTTGGATGGGGTCTTGGTCTAGTTGACAGTTTAGACCTAGATGATCTTTAAGGCCCCTTCCAATCCAAACCAGTCTGGAACTGTATGAAAATTCAGTACCAAGCATGAAACTGCAAATTCCAACCCCTTAGCCATCTGCTCTAACACTGATACTTGTTCTGTTGTTCGCTCTGCTCTCAAGCTGTGCTGCTCCCTCAGGTTGTGGTTTCTCCCTTCTCCTTCCTGCATTGCTTTTTTGTGACTAAATGTTTGCTGGTGACCTGAGTTTTTAAAGCCTATCCTCTACTCCCTTTCCTTACTCATGTTCCTGTGCTCTGAGGAGGTTCTTCTGAAACCAGCCCAGGGCTGGAAGTTGTTCCTTACTTCTCTGCACTCATCTTGAGGAACAGGAGAGGAAAGAAAAGGCATTTGCTGAGCTCTGTAGTTGTAGCTCTGTCAGTCTGCTGTGTGGCCTTGCAGGCCATCAACTGGCTGCTCTCTTGCTGAAAAACCTTGAAGACAAACCTGCAGCTTTGGGACATTTCCTCATTGCTAGCAACTGAACTTCAGAGTCTTCCCACAGTCTCTTTACCTGTTCATAGCCAAATGATTCTCATCCTGCAGGACATGGTGAAGTCCTTGAAGGAGGTGGAGCCTTGACACCAAGTGGGAACACTTTTGTGTTCAGTTCAGTGTCCTACTGTGTGACCAGAAGGGAACTTGAGGCCCAGGGCTTGCTGGTGTTTTCCTCTCTATGTGGCTTTAGATTTCTTCCCCACAGCTGTTTCCAGTGTCAGCTGAGGGTTCCTCTGCTGAAGTTCTGTTTGTGGGGCAAACAGAAAAGGCAGGGCTGGGCCAGGTGACAGAGCATTGCCTTTCATCCCCCTACCCTGCTGTCTGAGTGTCCCTGTGCCACCCAGCTTCTCAGTGCCTGCTTGATGCAGCAATGGCTTCATAAGAGGACCTGCAACCCAGGACTTACTTCTCAGAAAGGGCAGCTGAAGCTGACACTGGATGCTGGGACTCAGCACTTGACACACTTACTCACCAACTGAGGGCTGGCACCGGGGAACTGCCCTTCAGCTTCTGTTTGCAGGAGGCATCCCCATTCTCCTAACCTTCCTCTGGGGGAGAAGCTGGAGCTCTTTGTGGGGAGAAGCAGCAGTAATGGTGCCCAAAAATAGAAAGAGAAAGGTGAACAGCCAGACAGGCTGAGTACACAAACCACTCACTTGCCAGATCAAAGAGGGATGATTTTCTCTGCAATAAGAATTTCTCATCAGGAGAGGTCGTAATGGGACACTGCAGAGGAGAGTGTGACATCTCCATGTCAGCTGGAGCTGCGGGGTGCAGACGTGGCCCAGTGCAGCTGCACAGGAACAGCCCAAGTCTTCCCCCTTCTTCCCACAATCAAAGCAAAGATTTTTGCTGCCGCTGCTCTGTGGCAAATGCACTTTTTATCAGAAGCAGCTTTTAGACTGGAAATCAAACACCATTTTCTCTGCTCAGTGCTAGTCAGCCTAAGCCAAAACTGTAACACAGCTGGGGACACCACTGTCAGTGTGTTCAGCTGTGGTAGGGGCAAGTGACAAAGGCCAGAGGGGATTCCTAGCAGAGATGGCAGGGATCCCCCAGCAGTGGAGACAAGGAGTCCTGTGCCAAACACAGGTGATCTGGATACACATCTCCTCTGGGAGAGGCTGATCCCATAGGCACCGTGTGGATCCCATATACTGCTATCACTGCAAGGGTCTGGAGGGAAAAATGTCTCCAGCCCTGGGGAGGTGCCAGGAAGAGCCCTAGAGCTCAGGAAGCACCAACCCCACACCAGTGTCACCTCCAGCTCAGGGGATGTGTGATTGCTGGTGGTGTCCATCCTATGTTTCAGGAGTGGAATCCCTCCTGTATGTGGTCTGGCTGCTGCATGGTGCCACTGTCTCTTGGTGCACCTTATAGTTGAAGAACTGAAAGAAGCAAAGAGATGCCACACTGAAGACTCCTCGAACTGCTGAGGCTCAAGGCTTTGTCCATGGTGACAAAGGACGGTGAGGGCTGTCAAGCATGCACAGCTCCATGTCCTCACACACAGACTCCCAGGAAATGTGACCATGGAAGGGATGACTTTAATGTTGGGTGACAGGACTTCTCCCTGCCCTCTTTCATTGTTATGTTTTAATTTCAAACTTTAATGAGGATTTCAGGGAGCATTAAGGTGACAGGGTGGTGAAGGCAGCTCAGAGCTGGGTCACTTTCCAGAGCTGTGGGTTGCACCAGCACCCACCAGCTCCTCAGTACCCCTGCAGCCCAGAGAGCCCAGCCCAGGGGACACCAGCAGCTTCCTCACCTGAGTTTGGTCCAGGCTACAGGTGCCTTTTTCACCCCTGTTCAACAATGGCATGAAGGATAGTGTTAAAAGGCAGAGGGAACCTGGGATGACTTCCTAGCAGAGAAATGTGCAAAGCCTTGGGGGCTGCAGGGTGGAACCTACTGGCCTTGCTCTTCCCCCTCACTTTCCCAATGTGGCCCTGACCAAGATGCAGCTGTTTGACTTGTTGATTAGCAAAAACATTAGCAGCCCTACTGCTTCAGGAGGTGAATAATTAATGTTCGCTCCTCATTAATCTCTCGCAGAACAGAGTCCTCTTAGGCTACATGCAGATGCATTTCTAGAGTGGGGAGCAAATATAACAAAAAAGAGAAGCCTGACAGACAAGTGCTGGGTTCTACCTCCCCTTGAAATGTTGTTGTGTTGCTGCTGTCATCTCCACCAGGAGCAAGTCAGGTTTATTTTTAACAAGCCCCGATCTGTCCTTTGTTACAATTTTAATTTCAGGCAAGGATACAAGAAACAAGCTCCATAATTCATGCACTTTACAAGTGAGTACAAGAGAGACCTCCCCATCAGCATGAACCGTATGGCATCTGGCATTCCTGGGACCTCAAATCAAAGCCTTCTTCACTGGAAACTGCAGAACCAGTGGGTGCACCCTGGGTGCTGCTGCAGAGGACGAGTGGGTGGCTGTGTCCCAGGGAGCTTGGCCCTCAGCCACACCCCAGTTTGCATGAGGAGGTGTCTTAGGAGTGGTGGGAAACATGCTTTTGGTTGAAACCACCTGTAGGACCTCTCTGCTGAAGAGCCTGGCTGAGGGTCTTTGCTGAGCAGCACCTCTGTGGAGATGCCGCTTGCAGCTCGTCCCTCTGAAAGCTTCCATTCCACTCTCCTTGCACTACCGACTTCCCGGAAAGCCGATGGTCCTTCCTGCCCCCTTGCTTTAACCCTTTTTCTTCACAATACCTTTCTGTCTCTCCAGCCTTCTTCTAGGGGTCAACCTGGCGTCCCCTCGGTACCACCCCAAAGTGCAGTTCTGATCCCAAGTGTTTAACTCCATTGCTGCCAACCCTGTGGAGAAACAGACACCTCCCAAGTCCCGGTGCACTGGGTAACACCTGGGCAGCCTGGAGACCTCCTAGCTGCAAGACCCCTCCTCATTGAGCACCTGACATGCTGTGTGGCCCCAGTGCTGAGGCAGCTCCTGTGACAGCAACTTTCTCTTTGCTTTGTTAAGTTGTGCTCTTCAATCTCCTTAATGAAGAAGAGAATCAAGCCAGGTAATTGATGCTTGGCCGTTTAGCTGATGAATAATTGAGTGTCTGGGTAATGCTAGATACCTCCTCCATCAGATTGTGCCATGGAACACACACAGCACCCAGGTGCTGAGGGCACTGCAGAGGTGCTGTGCAGGCTCTGCATGGGTCTCCCCACAGCCAGTGCTCATTGCCCCCCCACACCCTAGTCAGGCACCTCCTTATGAGAGGCTGCACCTCAGCAGCAGAACTTCCCATCACCTGTATCTTGAATCCGGGCTGGGGTGAGCAGGGGAGCGAAGGCTCCAGCACAGGGGGCAGAAAGGGCATGCATGTGGCTGTGCTCCCCAGCCAGGAGTGGGTACCTACCTCTGTGTAAGGGGAGGATCATGGCACTCTGCTGCAGAAGGGCCCCATGATTAATGTGGTTGTTTGAAAGCAGCAAGTGAAGGAAGTGCCATGGGCTGGGATCTGTTAGCTTTGAGCCTGCAACAGCCAGCCCAGGGCAGGGGCTGTCGGTGTGAATTGTCTGTTAAAACCAGTTTGTATTTCACCCCTCCCATCCCACCCCCCCAGCTCCATGTAAGCACTTAGTGCATCACCTGTCTGCTAAATCACACTGAAACAACAAAACCAAGTGCCCAGCACCAGCACTCTGGGGTAGTCTGGAATCAAATGCTAAGAACAGAAAATGTTGCTATATTGGGAAAATGGATGGCAAGCTTTGAATGAACAAAGAGAGGAGGCTTCTGATCCGGCTTTTGGCTTCAGATTTCCAGTGAGTGACTGGTGATGCTTCACCAGGGTATGGGTTGATGGGGTTTGGGTTGGGTTGGGTTGTTTTTTTTTCTTCCAGAAATACCATTAAATATTTATCAGTAGGTGACTGATCTCTGAAATCCACTGCAGTGACACCTCCAAGCCTGCAGATAGTTTCTGATGGCAAACCATCTGGGCTCCTTTAACTCGTTTTTGTTCCTCCTTTGGGCTCCCCTCCCCTGTCTGTGAGGTGTAACAGCAGGAGGCAGGGCCAGGAGCATCAATATTTTACAGCTTTAATTAAAGGCAGCTCAGCAGCTCCATTACCCAGTCCAGTCTCTTTTGGAGCAGCTGCTTTCGGGAGGGAGGAGAGATTCTGTGCACTGAACAGGACATCACGAATGATGGTCCTGGAGTGGGCTGCGACATCAGCCCCACTCCCATCTCTGTACCCCAAACCACAATGCTTGGCTGCAGCATGTCCTCCACACAGCATGTGGGGCAGAAGGAGAGAAGGGTCTCCAGCATCTCCTCCTCACTCCAGAGGGAAGGAGGAGGCTGCAGCAAAGAGCTGGGAAAACACTAGCCCTTGCAGCTGCCTTTGGTACAGGACTGGAGAGAGGAGCTCTGAGGAGTGGGCATCGCCTCGGCCCCTGTGGGCATCCTGCTGTTTGTATCTGATAACCTCATAGCGCTGAGCAACCGGGGAGGACGGGGGGTGGGAGGGAGAGGGGATGTGAGAATCAGACAAAGGCCTGAAATTTATCCCTCTATTAATTACCCTCACCGCAATAGGGTTGCGAAAAATATAGTGCCACTTCAGATAAAACTTTCATGCAGCTCTTTAGGCCCTCTGAAATATAAATGATTTCCTTTAAATTTTTTATCATAAATCAGGGCAGGGAGCTGGGCGGCGACGCGCCGATTCCCCCCCACCCCTGGCGGCAGGAGGCTGCTCCGCCCGCTCTTTCCTCGCACCCGGGCCCCGGTTCGGCCCCCGGCGTGGTGCCGACGGCATGGGACACCCCCGGCAGCGGCTCCGTGCTCCCCGCGCGCGCCCCGCGGACCCTGCGCGCCCCCGAGCCGGGCGCTGTCCGCGGTGCTAAGCTCGCCCGGCCCCGCTGCGCCCGTCCCGGCGGCGGCGCACAGGAAGGCTCTGCGAGAAGAGCGAGACGGGACCGGAGGCTGAGCCCTCCCGAAGCCCGCTATCGGGCGCCGGACAGAGCCCCCAGCTCCCGCTTCCAGATTCTTTCCTCCGCGGCCTGGGCCCAGCAGCCCCACCTGCTCCCCTGCGTGTTTCAGGCAGACCACACCCAAAGACGTGCACCAGACTGGATCGTTCTCTCCAGGTGAGTTACAAACAGGCCACTTCTCGGCATTCGTCACCCATTTTCACCTTCTTGGTCATCCAGAGGCAAAACGCCCACCCTCAGTGTGTGCCTGTTTGCCCAGTGTTCCACACTTTAGCCTAGCAACACCTTCTTTTTCCTCTGGCGACCACTTCAAACTCAATACGTGTCAGGAAACCAACACAGCAGCTCCTTCAGGTCCTGCTCTGTGTTTATTAAGGCTCATAAAACTCTTGGAAGCTTCAAATCCATTTTAGTTTTCAGGACTTCATATTTCACACTTGCAAAATACTTCTGTCCCTTGGCCATCAAACTTGAACAATTTTGAAGATGAGGAGAAAGGGAAAACAAATCAACCACTCCACAGCAGCTCCGTGCCTGCCTCGGGCTGCTTTTCTCGGGCAGGTTTGGCTGTCTTCTCAAGAATCTGATATTTCTAGCCCATAGCAGGACTGTGAGCACAGTAGAGCTTGTGCAGCATCTCTCAATTTACTTTCCTCTAATTGAGAATGTATTTCACAGGCCTTGTGAAGGCTCCAGCCAAGGGTAGGGGGTGGGAGACAGCACTCCTGCTGTCCTGATCTACCTGCAGCCCACAGCTGGATCCAGAATACCAGAACCTTTCTGGGAATAGAAGCTGCACCAAAGACATCTAAGTGGCCCCATGCTCTGCCCAGAGAGATGATTTCTCACCATTTCCTATGAAGACCAGCTCCTTGGTGGAAATATTTCCTTGCACTTCTGGGTTGTAGTGTCCTGGCCCGACCATTCTGCTATCATTGGGAGATCCACTGAAGTAGGAAGGACCCCCAGGTCACAGTCACCAGGCCCTGTGAGAGGCTGGGTGCCAGATAGAGGCCGTTGGGCACTTTGAACTCCGGGTTGCCGATCCAGCGGCCCTTCGGGAGGAACAGGACCAGGTGCTGTGGTACTGAGCTGGTGCTGGAAGGGCCCTGCCAGTGATACAGACACCACAGAATCTGTTTTCCCTCAGATGTACCATGGCTCAGTGGGTTTGTCCCTATAGCTGCATCATCCCCTGGCTGAGAGCAGAGAAGCTGTTTTGCAGGGTGAGGTGAGGGTGGATTTTTGGGGTGATGAGAGAGTTGTCCGTGTCAACAGCTGATCTGTGCAGGCACAGCACATCTGTGGGCAAGGACAGTCCCTGTTGTCCAAACACCAGTGTACAGGCTTCACCCATGGGGAAATGTGCCCTGCCTGGAGATCTCACGCTCTTGCTGGCCCTTCTCCCATCCCACAATCTGGCAGGACTTGCAGGGAAGCAGCAGCAGGATTCGAGTAGGGGCACACAACTGGGACTGTCTGGGGAGCCGATGCCAGCCCGGCCCGGGGCTGCCAGTTGCTCCCAGCCCCGACGGCGCATCCCACCACTCCGAGACGGGTACTGGGGGGAACGGGGGGCTGCGGATGCCGGCCTGTCCCGCTGCCCCGCGCTGCCCCCGCACTGCCCTCGACTCCCCGCAGCCACCACGCCTGCGCGGGCCCGCTCCTGGCACGCAGCTGTAAGATGAGGCAGCGAATGCGG